>CAUYPO010043226.1:0-10078 GCA_963574435.1 Cheirogaleus major
CAAAAGACATGAACAGAAGCTTTTCAAAAGAAGATAGACAAATGGCCAATAAACATATGAAAAAATGGTCAGCATCACTAATCATCAGGGAACTGCAAATTAAAATCACAGTGAGATATCACCTTTCTCCAGTTAGAATGACTTTTATCAAAAAGTCAAACACCAATAGATGTGTTTATGCAGTGTTGGTGGGACTGCAAATGATTATGACCCCTATGGAAAACGGTGTGGAGATTCCTCAAAGAACTAAAAGTAGACCTACCATTTGATCCAGCAATCCCACTACTGGGTATCTACCCAAAGGAAAAGAAGCCATTTTATCAAAAAGAAACATGCATTTGTTTATTGCAGCACAATTCATAATTTCAAAGATGTGGAATCAACCCAAGTACCCATCAATTCATTAGTGAATTGACAAAAATGTAGTATATGTTTACCATGGAATATTACTCAGCCACGAAGAAGGACGAATTAATGCCTTTTGCAACTATTTGGGTGGAACTGGAGACCATTATCCTAAGTGATGTATCTAAAGAATGGAAAAACAAACAACACATGTACTCACTATTATATTGGAACTAACTGATCAGCACACACATTCACAGGGAAAGTAAAACTCAGTGGAAGCCAAGCAGGGGAAGAGGGAAGGAGAGATAGGCAAAAACCTACCTAATGGGTACTCTGGGTGATGGACACACTTATAACCCTGACTCAAGCATTGCAAAAGCAATATATGTAATCAAAAACATCTGTACCCCTATAATATATTGAAATTTTTAAAAAGGCATGAGGGAAAAAAAGAGAATGAACAACTCAATCCAAAAATAAGCAAAAAACTTGAATAGACACCTCATCAAAGAAGATATACAAAAGGCCAAGTATAGGAAAAGGTATTCAGCTTCATAAGTCATTAGAAAATTGCAACTTAAAACAACGATGAGATACCTCTACTCAATTATTAGAAAGGCCAACACCTCAAGCACTGACAACACCAAATGTTGGCAAGGATAGAGTAACAATAACTCTCATTCATTGCTGATGGAAAGGAAATGCAAAATGGTTCAGCAATTTTGGAAGACAGTTTGGCAATTTCTTCCAAAACTACACATTCTCTTACTATACAATCCAACAATTGTGTTCCTTGGTATTTATCCAAATGAATTGTACACTTATGTCCATGAAAAAAAAACTTTCACATCGATGTTTATAACATCTTTATTAATCATTTCCAAGACTTGAAAGCAAACATGATGTCCTTCAGTAGGTGAATGGAGAAATAAACTAATAATATTATTCAATGCTTAAAATAAACGAAATATCAAGTCATGAAAAGACATGGAGGAATCTTAGATGCATGTTACCAAGTGAAGGAAGCCAATCTGAAAAGGCTACTTACTGTTTGATTCTAACTATATCACATTCTGGAAAAGGCAAAGCTATGGAGACAATTTAAAAAAAATCAGTGATTACCAGGGATTAGGAGGGAGGAAGGTTAAAAAAATGGAGTACAGAGGATTTTTAAGGCAATGAGATTACCCTGTATGATACTATAAGGGTGATCATGTAACACACTTGTCAAAACCCATAAAAATGTATAACTATTATGAATCCATAAAAATGTTTAAAAACCCATAGAATGTTTTAATACAACACCAATAGTGAACCCCAATATAAACTGTGGACTTGAGTGATAACAATGTGTCAAGATAGGTCTTTGATTGTAATAAAAATATCACGCTGATGTGGGATGTTGATTGTGGGGAGGCCGTGTATGCGTACAGGTAGATGGTATATAGGAACACTGTACTTTCTGATCAATTTTGCTGTGAAGCTAAAGCTGCTCTAAAAAAATAGACTGTTAAAAAAAAAAGGACAGGAAAAAATGCATCCCCATTACATTCCTCTACTTATTTTAAAATATAAATAGATTTGTCTTTCTGTGGGTCTGTGGAGCACTTTTACAAAAATGTTTATATTTTATAGTCTCAGTAATTGGTCACTTCATGAAGATGTTGTGGTCCCAGGTTAACTTGTGTATCAATTGTTGGAACTCAAACAAACTTTTCCAAAGAAACAACATTCTCAGAGTGTTTAAATTCCTATCCCTGTCTACAAAAGCTTTTTTGACTCAGTTTGTAGCTGATCATTTGACTCACACTCCCAAACAACCCAACATGTTAGGAACATCAGTTAGAGCTTTCTACTCATTGCCATAAAAGTAGGAACTCTCCAGATTCTGAGTTGCTTTCATTTGGATCTCTGCACCAGCATTTTTGAGAATATGGTAATAATTCTAGATTTATGGCAGGGGAGGGGAGGTTTCCTGGCCAATACACATTATCTTGGATACAGAAAAGATGGTGATTTTCAGGGGAGATTGCAGTTGGGTGTAAGTCTCTGGAGTTTACATGGTTAAAAGTTTGGAAACCGTATATGCATGGATTATTGGTAAGTTTTCTTTTCTTTTTGTAAGAATTTTTAACTTACACCAATATTCTTCAAAATATGAGAATAATATTACAGTTCATATCTATTGGGTGCTTTTTATGTGCCAGAAATTAAAGACTTGGTATGGATTGTCTAGTTAATCCTCAAGATAACCATTAGACATGAGTACTATTATTATATCCCCATTTTACAATAAAAAAAATTAAGCTTAGATAGCTTCACTGACTTGCCCAAAATCTCAGATTTAATAAGTGACTATGTCTGGATTTAAATTGGTATAGTCTGATAGCAGAATTTAAAAATCTAACTGCTTCTCTTGAAAGTGGCTCACATAAAGGAAAAACAAAACGTGTTTAAAAATCAGCCTTGCTATTTGACTTCTGTCCATAAACATATAATGCAACTAGAAAACATAAAATAATTTTGGGCTTTAAATAATTCAGATTGTCATATATTAATATTATGCTTACTCAAAGAGTCCAGGTAAGTATCCAGATGTCAACAAAAGAGATTTATTGGCCTGAAAAATGTGCACAGACACCTCAGCTTTAATTTGGAGAATTGAAAGCGAAAGCAAAATTCTGCTTCTCCAAATTGACATATGCATAGTAATCGTTTTCCATGTCACATCCACAGGTACTTTCACTTTTACTAAGTGAACCTTGGCTGAAACAAATATTTGGCTGTTTGATTCTTTTGTAATAGCCTGGACTCAATACTGGAAAGAACTCTACGAAAAGAAGAGAGCAGTAAGGAGAGAACTGAGTAAATGACCTATCTTGGCATTAGCCTCTTCAATTCTTTAATCTGGGGAGCCCTCTGATCAATGCAGCACGCAGAGGCATGGGTCAGGTGTTTTCTCTGCATCCAGTGGTGAAAGAGATGCTTTGCCTAACTGCTACTCGGGGGAAACAATTGGGCTGAAGCTGGAGGAAAGGAAGAAAGAGGGAGTGAGAGACCCAGCAGGGAGCCTGCACAGAAGTGTTCACACCGTGCGCTGTTAGTTATGGCATGACCCGGAAGGCAGTGATATGAAGCGCATCACAAAAGCAAAACTAGCCCTGTAAGCTTCTAAAATTCAGTTCTAAGCATCTGTGATCTGCCTCCTGAACATTTGTATCTCACTATAGGAATGAGGATAAAACAGCTGCGCATGTTTTCTCCAGCGCTGTAAACCTGTCATCAACATTGCATTGTTTACATATGGCTATAAGGTCTTTAAGCCCTGGATCCCTTAGCTATACAGCAGGGACAGATATTTACATGACAGCTGTGTCAATTGGAAGCAGCCTTGTGAGCTTGTTTGTTTCACTGACGCTGTAGTCACTGCCACCCGCCCCTCCACCACTCCAAAGACACAAATCCAATTCTTCCCCCTTTTTAAATGAGCTCCATGTTAATAATAGAACTGCAGTGCAGATGCTCAAAATGGAAATAGCTGGCATTTCCCTAACAAGACTCATAATTCTGCTAGAAATAATGGATTTCAAGTGAAATAGCTTGAGTCCAAGAAAAGTGCTTATAATTCATGACCAGACACCCAAATGAAATCAAAATCTGGGAAACATGCAAAGCGCTAATTTTCTACATCAGTGAAATTTATCAAGTTCCTACTGATTAATTTGAACAGTGGTTTGGTTGTTCTATTGGTAGAGCTTTGTTTGCCTTGCAAAGACATCTGAATGACATTGATTTAAATATTATTGCAACTTCCTGGTTTTGTGAAAAGCTTTTAAAACTGTAAATCACAAGGGTTTGTAAATCACAAACCCTCTGAATCACAGTGACTAATAGTAAATGTTTTTATTTTTACTTTTATTATTCTTTACTGTTGGAAGCAAGACTCCTATTTACTTCACCAATCAGGTAAATAGAAATACATCTTTGGAGAACAACCGCCATGCATATCTCCAGGCGGTGGTGCTTAATTCACTACTGTTGCTTTAGTTTATTATTAGCTTTCCAGAGAAAGTACTTATTCTATAATAATGACTCTTTACAATTAGCCTGGTTGAAAAATAAACCAGTCCTAAAATGTTTTCAAATAGTTTAACATCAATATACCCTGCTATGATTTGAATGTATCCCCCAAAGTTAATGTATTGGGAACTTGATCCCCAGTGCAACAGTGTTGCAAGGTGAGGCATAATGGGAGGTCATGGGGGCGCTGCCCTCATGAATGGAGCAGCGATGTTATTGTGGGAGTAGATTCATCATCATGGAAGTGGGTTCCTTACAAAAAGATGAGTTTGGCTCTTGTCTTACTCTCTCTCACCTAATCTTGCCCTTCCAAGTTCTGCCATGGGATAAGGCAGCAAGAAGGCCCTCATCGAATGCCAGCACCTTGGTCTTGGACTTCCCAGACTCCAAGACCATAAGAAAATAAATTTCTGTTCTTTATAAACAACACACTCTGTGGTTTTCTATTGTAACAACACAAGACAAACTGAGACATTCCCTAAAATCTCTTTTCCAGTATCTTACAACATAAAATGGAAAAAGTTATCTGACTGTGGTAGGTTGAATAATGCCCTCTCCACCTGCCCCCCCCCACATCATTATGTCCATGTCCTAATCCCAGAACCTGTGAATGTTATTTTATTTGGCAAAAGGGCCAATGCAAATGTGATTATGTTAAGGATTTTGAGATAGGGAGGTCATCCTGGATTACTGAGGTGGGCCCAATGCAATCACAGGGATCATGTAATGGGGAAAGAAGATTACAGGGACTGAAGGCTACAGAATGGCAGAAGCAGAGAGAGCCATGAAGATCCTCCACTGATAACTGTGAAGACAGAGAAGCAAACCATGAGCCAAGGAATGCACCTCTAGAAGCTGAAAAATGGGGAAAAAATACGTTTTTCCCTTAGAGCTCATGAGGGAACACAGCCTTGCCAACATTTTAGTTTCAACCAGTGAAACCCATGCTGGTTTTGGAGCTGTAAGATAATAAATTTGTATTACTTTAAGCAATGATGTTTGTGGCAATTTGTTACAGCAGCAATAGGAACCTAATACACTGACTAAGCCCAATAGTTAGAGCAATTAATGCCCTTAGATGAGTGGAAGGAATGACTGTTTCATTTGAACTAGAAAATACTGGCTAAGATTTAATATATTCATTTAGCTTAAGATGTAAGATTTCTAATCATCTTAAAGTGAAACACATTCATCCCACTCTGAAGCCATGTTAGATGACTCAGGATTCTGTTCATTTGAACATGGCTGATCTCAGAAGTAGTGTGACTTTGGAATACTCAAAGGATGCTGAAAGAACCAAGATAATGAATGAGCTGTCCAGTTATTCAGGAAATTATTAACAGGTGCTGTACAATCCATGTTCTACCATTATACATCATTCATCAAGTTAACAGCTTCAGATTGTTAATTGAAACTCATATTTCTCTAAGTCTTTTTTTAAAATTTCAATATACCAATATACTAAATCTCCATTTGTTACCTTATTAAAATAGAGGAGAGATTTTCCAAAAAGGCAAGAACCTAGAATTTGGATGTTGAAGTCAGAAAGCACCCAAGTACAAATCTCAGCCCTACCATTTATTAATTTTGTGACCTTGAGGCGGCAGCCCAATCTCTTTGAGCCTTGGTAAATTGGGGGAAAAAAACCTTTTTGCTGTTTTGTTAATAAAGATTAAATGAGATAAAGGTTATCAATAATGACTATCTGAGAATATTAGCAAAATAGCATCATCTTTAATATTGAAAGTCTTCTATACTTTTCATCCAGAGAGTCTTCTCAGTGCATGAAGGTCTAGGACTTAATTTGACACCCAAAGCCTATGTTAAAGTTTCTGTAGGAAGAAGACTGATCTGGCGGGGAAAACGTGTCTGTTATTTGCTGCTGAGGTGTGAAGAATGTAAAGTCCAGGAATGGGTGAAATTAAGACCATAGAAACTATCTTCTTTTTTTTTTTTTTTTTGAGACAGAGTCTCACTCTGTTCCCTGGGCTAGAGTGCCGTGGCGTCAGCCTAGCTCACGGCAACCTCAAACTCCTGGGCTCAAGCAATCCTTCTGCCTCAGCCTCCCAAGTAGCTGGGACTACAGGCATGGGCCACCAGGCCCGGCTAATTTTTTCTATATATTTTTAGTTGGCCTATTAATTTCTTTCTATTTTTAGTAGAGATGGGGTCTCGCTCTGGTTTCGAACTCCTGACCTTGAGCGATCCACCCACCTCGGCCTCCCAGAGTGCTAGGATTACAGGCGTGAGCACCACGCCCGGCCGAAACTATCTTCTTGATCATTCACAGATGAGAGCTACTCCTTAGACATATTTTAGAGAACAATCTTATAAAAAGGGAGTGGGGGAGGTAAGGCAAGATGTATCCTATGGAAGAGTGACAAACATGAAATAACTTCAAATGCCAAACATAGAGAGTACTATCTAATATGCAGGCTGGCCACTGTGAATGATCACTCTAGACCTATATCAAGGTGGTTTTCATGTGAAGTTTCATTTCGAGTGGCTTTATTCTAATGCTTATATAAAAAGTTTCTGTGGAGATTAAATCAAAAATTACCTTGTTTTCTCCCTTCTTTACTTGTCTCTTTAAAAAGTATTGTCTTAAACTTGTGTTCCATTGCAACTTAAAATGGCTAATCAATATAGAATGCAACCATTTTATCTGGGGCACAGCCTTCAAATTTATAGAACCTGCTAATTAAAATTATGTAATGCTATTGATCACACGAATTTTTGTTTCTAGGAGTCACTCATTATTACACATTTTACCCCAGTTTTTACCACCTCTAAAATTCTCTCTTGCCTGGATTTTGAAGTTTTCAGACAATATAAAACATGTTATGCCATCTTTCCCAATCACAGTCACTTGAGATGATGTGTCTTTAGTTTTTATGCATCAGCCTTTTCTTAACGTGTACAAAATATTATTATTACTTGTTGTGTGTTCTAAGTCCCACCTTTAAGTTATCAAATTCTGACTGGCAGGGACATTGAATGATGGTGACTGTATATATAGACTGGCTGTCCAAAGCAATTCCCATATAATTCTTTCCCATTGCATTATATCTTGGCACAGTGATAGCAAGTAAAAAGTAGATTTATAATGACTATTAATGTCATTTGAAGAGAGAAGTCAGTGTCCATGCAAATGAGGAATTAATGCTGATCCCTAAATGAAGTGTTGGTACAGCCAAATGCTGTGACAGCATTGCCTTGCAGCCTTTTTAAAAGGCATTTCAATCATGAAATGATAAATTTCACCGCATTGTTCTATGCAACCTCACTAAAGCAGAAAAGGCCATTCATTCAAAAATATATAGCCATTTGGGACTCTAGCAATATTTTGTTTAGCTTCTAAGAGAAAAGTCTACACTATTTCACTTGGATCTTAAAAGCAGAAGTTTGGCCCCTATTGCTAGCAGTAAGCAGTGCTTAGCTCTCATATACAGTAATTTTAACAATGACCCCGGTCACTGTTAACCATGTATCTTTCATGTTCCAGGTTGGGCTGTAAAGACCTTGTCATCAGAATAGCCCCTAGATATTAATGAAAACGTACTGTACAGCACATAGGAAATTTGCTCTTGGAATAAGTAGGAGTTAAGGCTCTCTGGCTAGTCCATTGTTTAGGGAGTACTGAATTTATATAAACAAACAGGTCAATACAATTGGCCCCATCAAAGTCGCAAGCCTCATTTTGAATTCATTTTTGTGATAGATTATGATAATTTAGAAGCAAAAAATTTAGATTACTTACTTCAAAGTGTCAAATGTAATTATCGCTTAGTGATTTTTCACATTTAAGGGTCATAGAGAATACATAGGACTTGCAATATTTTATTCTCATCACTGTTGGCATTTTGCTCTGATACTCTGCTGTGCTTTTATGACCAAATAAAATGTAAAAACAAAATCCCTTTCTTCTTCTCCACCTCCCACCCTCTGCCTCCTCCATGCTCACCAAAGATATTCTTCACAGTCTTTTCAGGCAATTCAAGGCAAATACAGATCTGAGACCCTGCCTCATTTGATCTTCTAATTACAATGATGTTGTAGTAGATCATAAGCTGTCTTTACTGCATGAATCAGAAACATAAAGAGTTTTATAAATGACCTATGTTTAAGTCTACATCTTTGAGTTCATGTTATTTTTCTTCCAATCTGTGAAGCAATTATCTGCTATTATAATTTAAATATGAATTAATTCAACCAGAGACCCAGACTCTCTCTTAGAAGGCATTGTAGATTAATGAGTAAATATGTATTAGCATGTCTTAAAACTGCACATTATTGACCCGAGAGACAACAGGGAACTATAATGACTGATTATGTAAATCCTCAATTGCAGATTGTTGCTATACTCCATAATGTCATTAATTTACATTAATGTCAGTCTTTCCTTACCAGACACTCATTAATTAGCTGTTCCTTGACACATATTCTGATGTAGACTTTTTGTGAGTCATTAAAGTCCTTTGTGTGGAGACCTCCTTGAAGACCTTTTAGTTGGTGTGTAATTGACAAGCCAGATGACAGCTTTTACTGCTGATCATAAAACTGCAGCTGATTCACTCAGGGACTGGGTTTATGTTTTGAAACCTTTCCTTTTAATGCTTTTGTACAGAAAAAAGTTCAAATGCAGGTACATTGTATTTATTAGATGGTCTAAAATATGCCCTTTTCTGCAAGGTCAAGTTCATAAGAGTTTTCTAACCAAATGTACAATTGCTTGTAGAGATCTTGCAGTTAGAAATCATATGAATTTTCCTTTAAAAGTCTCATTTTTAAAAATAATTTTCTAAACTAGAATTTAAAGGTACAGATTTCCATGTGTTTCACATGTCATCTAACTGAATTTAGCCCTCTGAGCATCCAATGACTGACAACGTCCATCTCCCAGAAAAAGCCAACATCATTTAGACTTGAGGCAGTGCTTACCAACTAAGGGTACTGCAGGTCTCAGATTGCCTTACTTTTGTGTTTGTTTCATTTGAACATATTATTGGATTACTATTCACTGTAATTCATTCACTTCTTTATCCATTGAAAAGTACTTATTAAGCACCACTTAATAAATAATTCTATACCCATTATTATCTAGACAGCAGTGAACAAGAGATGAAAAAAAGTCTACTTTCATGAAGCTTATTTCTAAGGTGGAAAGGAGCTAGACAGTAAGAAATCACCTAGAATTTCAGAGGGTAATAAATGGAAAGGGGTACCAAGAAGGAGTACAGGAAGCACAACAAAAGGCAAACAGCAGGGTTTGTAGGGAGGTAGTAATTTTAAATCGGGTGATCAGGGAAGAAGGTATTGGACAAAGGTTTGAATGAGAAGAAGAAAGGAACTAGGCAAGACAACTTGGGGAAGAGAATTCCAGGCAGAGGAAACCATAAGTGCCTGGAACTGTAAAAAGGTGAGTGTGGTGGAACAGAGTGAGGACATGAGGAGGAGCCAGGTTCAGAGAGGTGGCAGGAGAGGGGTAGGCAAAGTACACTCTGCCTGGGGGCCATTAAGAAGATTTTACCTTTTATTCAGAGGTGGAGAGCCCTAGAGGTTTTAGAGCAGAGCACTGACAGGATCTGAATATATTAACAGAATCTTTATGGTTTGTTTGTTAAAATAAGCTTTTCAGGGTAGGTGGGTG
>CAUYPO010043227.1:0-32415 GCA_963574435.1 Cheirogaleus major
AAATGCATGGGTTGTGCAGATGCGCTGCGTAGCCACGCCCATCACTAGGTCTTATTTTCGGGGTAGGGCTTATATTGCACAAATGCTTAGAAATCCTGCTAGGGCTTATTTTACGGTAGGTCTTATTTTCGGGGAAACACTGTACTTCCAAATCCCATACTGTAATGACCTCGACTACTCATTGCCAGGGGTCAGCACATGTGATCAAGTGAGCTTTCTGCTTGTTTGGGTTCTAAATGAGTTTAGTGTCTTAAAACCAAGCGAATGTGCGTGGAATAGTACATCCGAAGGCAGCGGAACGTGGGAGATGGAGCACTCCATAGGTACTGAGACACCTCTTTTTCTGGCCATGGTTTCTCGGTTCGTCTTGGGGGAGGAGTTGGTCCCCGATCTGCCACTCACTGCCTGTCTGATTCCAATTTCTCTGACTCTTAGTTTTCTCATCTATGAAATAGGGAGACAGGTTAATTCTGAAGGGCTCTTTGGCCTTCAGTTCTAGGGCACACAGGTAGCACTGTCTCTCCCCAGCCCCGCAACTGGGAGATCATCTTGTAATTAGCGAATAATTTAGGAGAACAAGTCAAATCTCGGTTGAACTTCCGAAGTAGCTTCGATTTTACTGACATTATACTTGTGTTCCAGGCGGTATCAGACGGGGGTAGGTGTCAGAAATCTTTAGTTCCACGGCTGTTTTTGTTCCAAGGTAATGATATTATTCTAATAGGATTTGATCTGTATGAGTGAACATTTAATAAAACATCTTCCCTTCCCTCAGTCCAGGGGGCTCTTTCTTCCAGCAATTCCAGGAGCCACATCCTCCTTATCATGGAGGTGACAGCAGGTGACAAGGCTGGGCCTGGGAGATTTTCCAGTCCAACTCTTCACCGTTCAGATGAGAGGGTCAGTGGCAGCTTTAAGATCTCAGCTTGCCATGACCTCCTCGGCTAGTGACCCAGAAAACAGGAGAGAGAGGAGCACACAGAAAGGAGTGGTCAGCATTTTTCTGGCTGCTGTTCCTTCTCCTAAGCCTATTAGAGAAGTTCAATCTCAGGTCCAGAGGGAAGACAGCTCCATTGGGAATGCCCTGCCGGCTCAGGGATCCTGTCTGGGGGCGCAGCAAAGCACCTCCTCTTCTCCCACCTCCGAAAGCAAGGGGAGCCCCAAGCTGGCCCCCTCCATGCCTGCTTCTCCAGGCTGCATTTGCCCATCGCCTCCCCATCTCCCCCTGCCCGCCAACTCCAGCACACAATATTGAATAAATATGCCTGGCCCTGGTCCATGTGGGAATTCTGGAGTGTTACGATTGTTATTTCCAGGAATGTACAGACACCAGCAAAAATTCATTTCCCAAACGCATGGCTATTTTGAGAACCAAATCTCCTGCTCCGTAGCAATCAAATTGGGGGCTTTTCAAGTCTTGCTTTGCAATAGAAACCTGTTCTGCCTTCAGCTGCTTTTTACCTACAAGAATTCAATAAGAGAGAGAGAGGCCATTAGAGTCTCTTCTCCCCAGCTCTGCTTTGGCGCGACATACATTCCTGGCCAACTTTCCTGACTCTACATCTTAGTAAATTCTTCCTGACAATAGTTAGTGACAAGCATGTCAGAAACAACAAACTCCGTCATCTATATGGCTTATCAATAATTTAGTCTTTTCCCCCTCGTGAGAGCCTGTGTGTTTTGCAATAATGAAATATATGATTTTAAAAATAAATAATAGGCTGTTGTCAGCCCGATTGTAGCTGCAAGTTATGAACGTGATTGATTGATTGAACATTTGACTTCATCCGCTCGAGCAGGATCAAAGGGAGACTCTTCCACCCGCCTAAGGCCACTAGCAATTTATTTAGAGACTGTGTTCGTATCCCAGCAGGTAGCAATATTGGACTGAGGTACACAGAAAATCAGCTCTTTGAGGTTTTTTCCAAGTCCAAGGGAAGCAACAAATGAGTTTTTTTTTTTAGTTCATTAAATCATTAACCACTTAATCACTAAAAACAAGACATTAGAAGCGTTCCCCTTAGCTGGGATACCCAGCAAACAGAAGGAATGCCGCTTTGCTGAGATCTGGCATTGGGAGGTAGCCCCTTTTTAAACAATGTGACAGTCTCTAATTTTTTATTTATATGGCACTGTATTTTTTTCTTCATCTTAACTAATCAGGGTGGCAACAGCCACACTGACATCCGAAAGTGACATGTGTCTGAATTGCAATGAGGTTTCTATACAACAGCCAACACGGGGGAAGGAAAGGCACGGAGGAAATGTTTGTAAAACAAATATTGGTACTGCAACGCTGGTTGAATGGAAGAGAAAAGAAAATGAAAGAGAGGAGAAAAAGAAAATGGGGCGTAGGAAAGAGCTGGTTGGGGTGGAATGCGCCCCCCTAAATCCAGCCAGAGCAGAGTTTTTCCTTCGTTTTGGTGTCCGGTTGGCACAGGAGAAACTGCCCGTTCTTTCTCAAGAAGGGTGTCAGGGTCAAGTGTGAACGTCTGCCCTGCACACAACAGGCTCCTGACCTGCTGAAACCTGCAAACCAGAGCCCTCCCCGGAGCGAGCGAGCTGCCTGCATTCCAATGAGCGGCCGGCGAGTCGCCGGAGCCTGGTCCTAACCAGGGTGCCGGGAATAAAGGAGCCAGGATGCGAAGGCCCGAGGACATCCACCCACAGAGGGACAGCCCGTCTTAACAAGAACAGGTTACGGTCTTAGTTGTTCCAGCAGGGGAATGGAAGAAAGGGAACGAGTCTTCCCTTTCTAGCTCCCCTAGTCCTGTGCTGTCTGACCTCAGGCAAGGCAATTTAATAATCATCCCAACGCTTTTGACTTCATAGGGCCTTTCATCCACGGATCTCAAAGCACTTCACAAATACCAATTCATTAACCTTCACAACCCACCCTGGGGGACGGGGGGTGGGCATGTTTCCCCTGTGGTGGGGACGCTCAGCTGGAGGCACAGAAACTCGGTTCTTCCTTCAAGGTCACTTGAAAGTTGACCGGGAAACTCAGGAGTGAGATCTGGAGCAGCTGGCATCCAAACCGGGTGCTGCTGATTGCTGGGGCCTCAGTTTACCTCCTTTGTGCCATTGGGCTGGGTCCGCACCTCCGATTCTCCTCACAGAGAGCAAAGGAGCCACAAGTTCAGAAAGGGCAGAACGATGTTGCCTACTGCCACTACATGCATACCATCTGATCTCATTTACTCCCTTCAAGAATCCTGAGTTCTACAAACCCCATTTTACAAGGTAGCAGATGGAGGCACAGGGCTGTTACAGAATTTGCCCAATATCACCTAACTTACAGGTAGTAGAGTCCACGATCTATGTGTGATCAAAAACAAAAGTATTGATAATGCATAAATATTTATAGCTACTCCCTCACCCCCGCCCCTAGGAAGAGTCCATTTTTTTTCTTTTTTTGGACCTTTCTGGGTCATGATTAACTCATCAGTTGAGCCTATGAGCTGTAACAGGAAAGGTTGAGCCAGGCAGGCCAGAAAGCCTGGCTTGACTGGCAGAGGAGAAGGTGGAGAGTTACTCTCTGGGGGAAAGAGTAGCTCTGAACAAGCAGGGAGAGACAGGGAAGGTTAGAAGTACAGTTTGGGATGGGTTTAGGGAGAGGTTTGGGGGGATTTGGCGTGGGGGAGGAAAGAGGCTTCAGAAGCAGCCTTGAGTGTGACAATATCACAGAGTGACAGGGAAGAAGTTTGGCTTTGCTTCGTGGCCTGGTATCTGCAGTGTAAGTTTCCACTGCTTCTGACTTGCTGCAGGATGCAGACTGCTGCTTGCTTAAGTGCAAAGACAGCCTGGTGTTCTGTGGATTGCAAGTCGCTGGCGTTTTCATGCCAAGTGGCCTCGCATCCCGCCAATCGTCACTGGCTGGATGCTCCCACTTCCATGCTCCCATGGTATGGAGAACATGCTTTGATCACATGCTTTTCACACGTCCTCCTATTTTGTGACTGATGGATCCTTCACGTGAATAACCTTGGTGGCCTTGGTGGGACAACAGTGCAATTGGCTCTGCCATCCAGGCGAACTAATACACGTGCCAAGAGGCAACCACTGCTTGCAGGACGTATTAGTCAGGGTAGATTAACTGCAATAACAAACAGCTCCAAAAGTCAATGGCTTAATGGACTATTTCTCACTCATGTGATGTCCCATGTTGATGTTCCTGGTCAGGAATTCTCCTGGGCGGGTCACCCCCATGCCAGGACTCAGGGACCAGGCTTCTGCAGTCTTGTTTTCCCTCATCCTGGGGGGCCTTGGAGTTCTGCACATTCATTTGCAAGAATGGTGGAAAGATAGAGTGTGAAAGGGTGCACAAGAGCCAAGGGGCCAGGCCTGAAAATGATACAGGTCTCCCTTCTGCCAATCACATGTTCCCACTTAACCGTGATGGGGGCTGGGATGTGTTGTCAAGCTGTGCATCTGGAAGGAAAAGGAAGTCAAGTTTGGTAAACATGAAGCAGTCTCTGCCACTCAGCACCGGGTGCTCCCACACCAGCTCAGCTTAGAACTCCGCTGCAGTTGCTCCCGTAGGCAACCAGGCATGAAGTTTGTGGGTGCCATGTGATTTCTCTCCCCGCCACCAGTGGATTTATGAGTAAGCTAAGATTCTCAAGAAGGGGGCAGAGCTCGGGGAGTTTTGAAAAAGGCTGTGTGGACCTAGCACATTTGGGAGACATCTGATATTTTCTGGTTGGAAGGAGGATATGTCTAATTTAGTAACTGCCTTTAAACTGACATTGACCAAGGCATCCTCCTCTTTATTCTGTAAACAACAAAAACAAAAGAAAAAAATATTCATCACACATAATATGCAAACCTGGGTAGAAAGGGAGTCCTAGCCTGGACACAAAAGGTGAGTGCTCAAATTTCTATCTTCTGTGTCGACCCAGCAAAGATGCTTTCTTGGAATGTCCAGGCAATCTTGGGCAAAAGAGAGTGAATTGGCCCTCATTTTCAGGAAAATAGGCTTGGTCCTTCTTTCTATGTGCAGCCAGGGCCTCAGTGGTAAAGCTGTTAGGAAATTTCATTCCTGTGTTTCCCTAGAGAAACCGTGCTTTCTAGGTCACTATGACAATCCCCAAACATTCAGCTTTATTTTGGAACACAACTGTGCACTCCTCATAGATTGCAAGGGTTTAATGATGACAAAAACCTGTTTATAGCACAGTCTACTATCTTTACATTTTCCCTGAAAATACCCAACTCTGGTTGTTACAGAGACCCAAGGCTGAAATATTCAAAAGCCACAGCTCACTCGTTCTTCCTTCCAGGTTCTTTTCTCTGCTGCATTCAATTCCCCCTCCCTTTCTATTTGTAGAGACAAAAGAGAAAATTCTATAACCACTGGCCTCTGTCCAGGAACCCGGAAGAAAGTGAAGCAAGGCAAACAACAGAGAAAAGTGAGCAACAAAAGAACAAACTCAAATGAAACTGCTTAAAGGTCCTACAGTGCAGACCTGGCAGGTGAGGGCTTTGACTTCTTTTCCTCCTCTTCCTAAGTATCCAGGTCAGGGTCCAGATTCTTAGAGTAAAATTAAGGCTTAGGAAAAGAGCTCTGAAAACCCTCACGTGGAAATTACTTGCTAATCAATATATATCCTGAATCTTTAAGGCATTCATTTGGTTTAACTCAGGAATTCTGCTTCTGAGACTCTATCAAAAGTCAGCGATTTAGTTTGGGGTTGCCCAGAAGCAGAGCCTGAGACAAGGGTTTGGTACAAGCAGTTTCTTTGGGAGGGGACTCCAGAAGCCTGGTGAGGGAGTGGGGAACATGGGGAGGAAGAATGAGGGGAAAGCCAAGGTGATGGGTATGCTAATGATTGGACACTACGGGTAGCTGCGGCTCCATCTTCCTAGAACCATCTGCGTAGAACACACCTTGCAACTGTCACCCTGAGAAGCAAGGAATCTGGGATATTTATCCACTGACTCTTATCCCCATGGTTGAGGGTTGTTGAGGGACATTAACACTGGCATATCCAGGCTATTCCATGCATTATGTAGACCAAGCATGCTTCCATGGCTAGAGAACAAGCTCAGACAAGTGACACAGGAAGTCATCAGACTGTCCAGGAACTGTCTGGAGGTGCCCCTGAGAAAGGCTGAGGGAAAATGGCTGAGATGCTGATAGTATCTGCCACGGATAATAATCTCAATATAGAAAAAGAAAATGAGCATAATAGAATTGTAGCATTGCCTACCACAGTGAACAATTGGAGGCACGTTTCATTTCTGCATTACAGGGGAGGTTATATGAGTTCTGATGTATCCACCTGATGATACATTGCCCATTGTTATTTTGTTCAACAACATCTACTGTGTGTCAGGCTCTGTGCTGGGTCTCGGTGTCACTATAATGGGCAAGAATAGACCATGTCCTTACCTCATTTGTTAATGTGAGGCTTGAAAAAACCATGGGCCTATGTCCAGGTTGCAATATAATACCCTGGAATCAGGATTGCACATACAGTGTGATGGCAATTCTGTTTTTTCGAATGTATAGAAAAAAGACTGGAGGGAAATACACCAAATTGTTAATAGTGATTCTCTTTGGATCATGGGAATTTCTTTGCTTCTTGCATTTCTATTTTTGCCAAATTTTCTATAATAAGAATGCCTTCTTCTCATAAAGGAGAAAATAATAAACCGTATTTGAAAATAAGAGAAAAAGTAGTCACCTGCCAAGCAGAAGGGAACTCAAAGCTGGCCCTTCTCACCTTCTCCCTATGCCCAACTTTTATGTGCATCTAACATTTCTGGTTTCCTGCTGAACTTGGAACCAGCATCTAATGCAAAGGAAGAGAGGGGCACTTCTCAGGCCTGACTGGGACCCGGGGGTAGCAAGCATCTCCTGATTAAATGTGAAGTTCTTAGGGCACCACGAAGAGAACAAGAAATAGCTATTCCTTTTATTGTTCTTAAATTAATTCACGGAAATATGAAGCCCACAGTCATGTTATCCGGGCTGGCTCTTCTGTCTCCTGATTAGCTTTGATACCATCTTCAATAGTTAGCGAGTGACCTCAGTGTCAGCAAATTCCCCGCTTCTGTTAGAAACTCACCATCCCACCATAGGGGAGGGACCTCCACGTTGGGGAATTTTCTTGCCAATCATCTCTCCAGTAGATCCATGGGGCTTGGGAACAGATGATATTACCCAATGCAAAGCATTCTCATCAAATGCTTTCAAAATGTAAAATGAACTGGGCTCAAAGGAGTAGAAATACGACTATATTCAATGCAACTGTATAATATTTATTGGCATCGTTACAATTGGCAAAGTTCTTCCTGAAATATTTTCCATGCAGCTAAAAGAGTTAAAAATCTTAGAAACCCTCTCCCTAGACACCTCAAAACCCCCAGATTCTAAATCATTTCTCGTAGATGGAAACATTTTAGTTCTTCAGCCTTTGATTAATTCAATATTTGGTGACAGGTGGAGGGCTGTCCGATTCCAGGGGTCTCTGTTCACATACGGCTGTCCCTTGGAGTTGTGCGACATAGGGGTCTGTGTGGATCCAAAAGTGATTTTTAATAAACCTTCTGCATGATGTTCCTCTATTTCTGGTATGGCGTTTGGAGATTTAATTCTGATGAAACATCAGAGTTAGGGTCATCTTGGTCATGGTGATCAACGCTTGCCAAAGTGTGCTATTCATTACTAGTTCCTTGGGATCTCAACAGGTATTTTGCAAAAGACAAGTTTCATGATTAAAATTAAACATGAGTTTAGGAGAGGCTGGTTAAGGAAAGTTAAACAGGTCTTTCTCCTGCAGGACTCTTCCTGCTCTTGAATATGCTGTATCTTTCTGGGTTTCTAAGAGAGCAACAGACTATGCAATATTTACAAATTTTGGAACACAGAAGTGCCCCCCCCCTCACTGCCCTTTTGGTTTTTTTGTCAGAATATGACAGCAGTCTGTGGTAGGTACACATTACTGTATTTTTATTGAAGCATATTGGGCATCACATCTAGGCCAGTGGTTCTCAAACTTCAGTACGCATCAGAACCACCTTGGAGAACTTATTAAAGCACAATTCCTGAGCCTATGCTGAGACATCTGGTTCAGCTGGTCTAGGGCAGGGCCCAAGAATTTGCATTTCTAATAAGTTCCTAGATGTCGCTGATGTTGCCAGTGCAGGGACCATATTTTGAGAAGTAGCATCTTAGCAGGATTTCATGATTTCCCGGAAAGACAGATGACCTGAAGGAAATGGAGTGGTTTTCTAGTCACACAGCGTGTCCTTTTGGATACGAATGTACTATTTCCCCCACCAAATACATTATGGTGAAAGGAAACTTGATTTTTACAGGCCAGGGTTGAAGGGCTAAAGAGGGAGATAAGATCTGATCTGGAGCCCAGCTGGACCCAGTCACAGACACTGTGGTGGAAGGCGGGAGTCCGTTTAGCACAAGGGTTGCAAGTACAGGCTCTGGTGTCCAGCCACCTGGCTTAGAAGCCCAGGAGAACAATCTCAAGCCTTAATTTCCTCATCTGCTATATGGGTAGCATGGTTTTTACCTGCCATGATGTAGGAAGATCAAGTCAGACAGCAGGTGGAAAGCACTTAGCACAATGTCACATGGCTGGCACATAATAAACGAAAGGGAGAAAGACTTTCTTGCTAGAAATAAGGCAACAATTAGGTACAGGAAATGAGGAAGCAAGGCCAGATAATAAACCTGATTTTCTGAGCATTTGGTCCAAGTTCCCTTAAACTACTTTTGTATGGGCTTGGTTTCTTAGTGTAGGACCAGGATGAGAACTCAGAGGCCCTTTGCAGGGAACTGTGCACGCCAGGGGCCAGGCCACCATCTCAAAAACCACCAGGTCTCATGCTTTCCCCAAAGCCCTCCGGAGCCCACAATGACACACACACAGTAGGTGCTCATTAAACTTCTGTTGAAGAATCAATACATTTGACAGAGGGACAAGAGCGACTTGATCCCAGGAGCCACTGAACAGTAAAACACTGAGATTTGCTTTAGTCAGTCAAGCTTTTTCTTCTCAGAACAAGCAAAAAACAAAACAAAAATAAAATCAGACAAGGCTTTGGTTCTGAAAGACACTGAACGAATACACTTGAGTTATTATCTCGAGGAAAATCAATGACTTTCCCATCTACCGGAGCATGAGCCTTTGGCGTTGACTTGGAAACACTGAAAGCCTTCCGGCCTGTGCTCTCTTGAGTCACAGGCGGAGCACAAAGTTCCAGCGTCCTCAGCTGGCGGAGCCAATGGGAAATCATTTTCTTCTTGGACTGCAGAGCCATCGCTGCAGGTGGTAACGGCATGCCCTCTGCCTTTGGGCTAACATAGCAAGCGGACAAAGAAAAGAGGGAAGCCAGGCAAGTGTGGGCTTGGGGCTTTGGAGAATGGGATTTGGGAACCATTACAGGGAAGGCAAGCGCAGGAGGGAGGCTGGCCCAGGGCTAAGCAGATACTTGGCTGAGGATGGGAATCACCTGGGGACCTTTTAGATAATGACAGACTCCTAGGTCCTACCCAAGACCAGAGTCAGAATCCCCATCTTAAAAATACTTTTTAGGAGATTCCATGATGAAAAAATTGCAGGAATTAATTTCTGCTTAGGTCCTGGAGATGCCATGAGTCTGAGCTACCTCCAACCTTTTGCACCTCACCAAGGAGGTCTAAGGCTGGAGAATCCTCCCCAAGTGTTCTCCTTGGAGGACCAAGCTGACAGCATGGAACAGAAGAGATGTTCTTTTAAGAACATAAGAGATATCTACAATAGAAAAACTCATGGAAGCAAAGAATAGAATTGTGATTGTCAGAAGCTGGGGTGAGGGAAGTGGTGAGTTTGTAATTAACAGGAATAAAATTTAAGTTATGCAAGGTGAGTAAGTTCTAGAGATCTGTTCTACAACATTGTGCCTAGAGACAACCATACCATATTGCACAATTAAAAAAAATCTAAGAATGTAGATCTCATGTTTAGTATTCTTACTGCAATGAAATATTTTTTTTTTAAAAAAAAGAATGAATGGAAGAAAAGAGCTGGAAAATTCTCAAAGACTATTTTCGTGGTTGTAGCCATGTGGCTGTAAATACGTCTTGGAGAGGGTTCATCTTCAAAAATAATTACACAGAGTGACCTAATATAGAAGAGAAGTGTGCCATTATATCTGTTTAAAAGAATGTCGTAGTCATTTTTTTTTTTTTTTGGTACTTTGGTTCCCGGGAAGAAAAAGTGTATGAGGAAGAACATTTGGTATCATGTTAACAAACAAGGTGCCAGTCCCGACAGCCTGAAAAGCCACGAACAACTCTCATCTCTGGCTGTTCCTGTTTCTCATGAGAATAACTGTCATTATGGAGGGTCAGTAGTCGGCCTTTTATTTACATATCTCATTTAATTCTCACAAAAGTCCTTTGAAATAGGCCAGGGGTCGGCAAACTGGTCAGCCACCTGCTATTGTAAATCCAGTTTTATTGGAACAACCATTCATTTACATATCATCTATGGCTGCTTTTAATCTGCAATGGCAGAGTTGAGTAGGTGGGACAAAATCCCTATGTCCACAGTTTCTAAAATATATACTGTGCGGCCCTTCACAGGAAAAGTGTGTTGATCCCTAGAATAAATAGGTCAACAGTCCCACTTTACAGACGAGGAAACAGAGGCACACAAAAAGCTCAGTGTATTGCCTAAGATCATTTAGGTTATACATTACAGCGTCAGAGATATTTCTTGCCCCAGAGAAAATTATTCCACGTGCTTCTCCCAACCCTACCCTGTAGTGTCTCCTACTCTGTCATATTGGTCTGTTCTTGCTAAATGTATCAGCCAAAAAAGGCACATTCATTTGGTCTGAATAAAATATCTCAGGTTGAACATCCCACAGAGGTTGGTGGAAGATTCTGGAGACCTAGAGGAAGTGGGCATCCAGCCCCTCTGCTCTTCTCCTGGCCCCTAAGAACTGAGTTCCCAGTCTGCCCAGAGTTTATAAGAGACAGTCATCCAACATGGACAGAAATGGCCTGAACAGGCATGAGCTCTTTACAATCCAGGGAGATCAGCTCAGGAATACACTTTAAAGAACCAGGTTGCCCTAAGCAAAAGGTAACAACTTCCCTTGGCTGAGCAAGACCCCCTGGGGAGCTTGTTTGACACCATGCCCTTACTGACGCATTTCCACCCAGGCTTGGCTTGATTTGCTTTTGGTAAGCTGCTTTCCTCTTGGAGCCCCCTTCTGGGCCTGGCTTCTGCTTGTCTTGCCTTAGCTCACAGTTTAAACCATGTGGGTAACAGGCCTCAATTCCTGAAGGGTATCAAAGCTAAGCCTGTATATCTTAGGTAGAAAACCCCAAGTTTTTTCATACATATTCTGAGATCAAACCAATCTCAATATAAGGTAATAAGTGAAACTGGTGGAAAAGATGGCTGAGTTAAAAGCTACCAAAATTTCCAAGGACACAGAAACAGTTATATAAATTATGGTAAATCTACAAAACGGAATAGTATGCAGCCATTACAAATGATATTATGATTTCTGAATGAGATGTAGCAGAGACAGGACCAGCTTCGTGGGTGTGGGACCTACGCAGTCACATAGGGCCCCTGCTTAGAAGGGCCCTACACTTGGTTTAATGCTCCATGGCTGCCATCTTGAAATTCTTAATCATTTTATAACAAGGGGCCCCCACATTTTCACTTTGCACTGAACCCTCAAATTGTGTAGCTAGTCCTGAGCAGAGATCTCTCCTAATGTCTATTCTGTCCTGTATTTCAGTAGTAGAACCTCCCCGTTCCACCCCACACACTCACTCACCCTCACTGGGGTTTCCATATGGGAATTCCTTTCCAGTATTCCTTGGGAAATTTTTATGTTTTTCTAAATCCTGAAAGAAGAATCAGTCAAGAAATTGGGAAAATGGGGGAAAGTATTGTCATTGTCCTGCAGGAACCAAAGCTTTGCGACCAACATAAAGACGTCACTGGTTCACATCTACCAGCGTCAACTTGAAAGCAGGAGCAGTAAATGCTGACAGGTTAAGCATGACATTTCTGGGAACCGGGGCATGGGAGGGAAACGGTTCAGATCTGATCAGTCACCTTGTTTACAGCTGTTGTGTGCTGTTATAAGTGCGTGTTCATGGCTTTGACTGCTGCTCACGGCAAGTTATTCTTGGAAATAAAACAAATATTAAGTTTATATGTATGTATACTTTACTCAAATCCTGCCAGTGATGTTCTCAGAAATAACAAGCTTGGGAAGCAAAATAACTCCTAAATTGGTCATTTCAATATGTGATTCTGTGTCGTACTTTAACTTTGCTAGGTGATCTGAATGTCACATATGTCACATTGTGTTCACTGGCACGTTCCAATGCTTGCTTATTTACCTCAGGCTACAGTTTATACTTCTGCAATCACTAAACTTAATATTTCTTATTTATTAAACCAATTTTGTTAGATATCCACAGTAATGAGTAAAGAGTATGGAAATTGTTGTAAGTCTTCTAAGAATAACTTATGATTTCAGGAAGTTCTGAGAATTCCCAGGAATTTCAACTTCTCATTTGTAAATCCTGAAGCTTAATAGCCATTGGGCATTTGAAAACACCAGTTCCTAACATAGGATTGCTCAGCCAGAGACTACATCTTCCAGCCTCCTTTGCAGGTAACTGTAGCCGTGTTATTAATAACAAGTTTTGGCCAATGAGAAGTGAGCAGAATTGAAATGCGCGCCTTCTGGATCATGTTTTTATGGGCAGTTACTCGTCCTCCATTCTCTCTTTCCCTCTTCTCCCTGGCTTGGATATGATAAAAAGTGGAGGAACCGCTGGGACCAAGATTTGGAAACCACATGTTAAGGAAGAGAGAGCTGCTCCTCCTCTTGTTGCCTGGATGACCTTGTGGAACAGAACCGTCTACCTGCTGTGGACTATCTTTAGACTGTGATATGAGAAAGAAATACATTCTATTTTATTTAAACCTCTGTATCTTGTGGTCTCTTTGTTATAGTAGCCAATACTAACACATATGGGAACATGCTTATGGTATAATGCTACTTGACAAGTTATATACAATTTCATATACTATAGTCTCAATCACGATAAAACACACAAAGCAAATGCCCAGGAAATAATTTGTCAAAAGCCTGAGAACAAAAAGGAAGAGAAAAGCCAGGTTGAACATTGTTCCAGAAAGAAATTTAGTGGTGTTATCTATACCATCATTAAACTAATACTTACTGAGCACTACTTACATTCCCAAAGAGCTAGAATAAAGAGCAGGAAAGATATGTTCCTGTTTGCATGGAGTTTACAGTGAAACTAAAAAGGAAGATGTTTGTAAGAATTCACTGTATGAATGACATGAATTTATTCTCTTTTCAATGGGTCTTTCTCCATAGACTGGAGAAATATTGGTGAGATTTGGGTTTGGGGATAATCTCACCTCCTTCAAGGATTGGTAATTTCCAACATGCCTAGTAGAAGCTGGTGGTTTCACCAGGAAGTGATCCACCCCTTCAGCAAGCCCTGCAAGAATAACAATGGGCAGGAGAAGCCCAAGGATTCCTATTTCTCCTCTTCAGAAGCCTCAATCCAGCTTCCCTGGCCCTGGGATAAATAAAACTGGAAAGGCCAGGTGCGGTGGCTCACGCCTGTAATCCTAGCACTCTGGGAAGCCGAGGCAGGCATATTGCTCAAGGTCAGGAGTTCAAAACCAGCCTGAGCAAGAGCAAGACCCCGTCTCTACTAAAAATAGAAAGAAATTAATTGGCCAACTAAAATATATAGAAAAAATTAGCTGGGCATGGTGGTGCATGTCTGTAGTCCCAGCTACTTGGGAGGCTGAGGCAGAAGGATCACTTGAGCCCAGGAGTTTGAGGTTGCTGTGAGCTAGGCTGACGCCACTGCACTCAGGCCCAGGCAACAGAGTGAGACTCTGTCTCAAAAAAAAAAAAAAAAAGAAAACTGGAAAATATCCCAACCCCATTAAGCTGTGTCAAGGGAGCCCTCCTTATCCGACACCCCTGGCTAGCTGTTGGGTTGCCATCTTGGGAAATTGATAGCGTCTATTTGGTTTTGGTTTGGGGGAAAAGCAAAGAAAGCTGAACAAACACATGAGTGGAAATTTGGCACTTGTCTTACACAGTAGCTTTAATTTTTGTAGACTTTTTTAAAAAGCAAGAAACTCCAGTGTTTTGTTTAGCAGAAGTCATTAAATATTCTGCAAGAGCCTGTCTGAGCCAACGAGAGGTGGTAAATTTGCTGTTGAGTCATGCTTTGTGTCAACCAAAGACTTTATCCACCTATCTGTCCATCTACCTGCCTGGCTAACGCAGCCAGCTCTGCCAGCCCCTGCAGGGCATTTCTGTCCACATACCTGTCAGACTCCATTTCTCACCAGAGGCTTCATTACACAAAATAGAGGATGAGTCTTCGTAGAGGCACTTTAAACAGCTGAAAATAATGAAGGAGCAGTCCATGCAATTAACCAAGCCCTTGGCAGGAGGATTTGAATAGTGAAGAAACTAATTATGTGCCCCAGGCACCGACGCATTGTATCTGCCACATCATCAGGTCACAATAAAGAATGTCCCAAAGCTGTGCATCTCACAGGACAGGAGGGCAATGGGCGCTGCCTTGGTGAATTCTTTGCCTTCTCCTTCTCCATAAAGACGACCTAATCTTGCAAAGCAGAGTCTGCAGTTGTTTACCCACTAGTGGCTCTTCCTTTCTTCCTTACTATTACTAACATAAGAGACACAAGAGTTTACTCAGATTGAGAATGTGCCCAGATGAAAGGATGTATTTCCTACTATCCCTTGAAATTAGAAGTGGCCAATGAGATGTCGGTGGACATCCATTGAGCCTTCCGGGAAGGCTGTCTTTCTCTCCATCCTCCTTCCCACCTGGAACATGGATGTGGAACATGGAGTTCCAGCAGTTATCTTGTTACCATGAGACAAACTTGGTGTTGGGATTCATGAGTTTAAGATGGAAGAGCAGGAAGATAGAAGAAGTCGGGGTCCTAGATGAAGAGTCCATACTGCCATGGGATTCTTAACCTCCAGACTTCATGTTAGATGATAAAAAAATAAACCTATATATATTGCAACCACTAATATATACAGATGTGTATTACTAACAGCAAGTTTAGTTTTAACAGATACAACACACACTGAGTTTCCACCTCTCCCACAAGTCCTTCCAAGATCCACTAAAAAATTCAATCACTGACTGAGACAGCATAAGCCCAGCTCTGTGGTCCTATGGGGGGTGGAAAGACGAATACGCGTGCTCCCTGACCCGAGTGCACACTTCCCCATCGGAATGCATTGCCGTCACCCATTGAACTTTGAGTCTCCTTTAGAGCTGCCTTCCGAATGAGGAATTGTGTAAACAGTGGGAGAGTGGAGAACCTGCCTTGTCCGTCTTGGCATCTCCCAGAGTCCCTGTCACAATGCCTCCACCTTCGGCACTTGATGTCCACGGGCAGGAGTATAGACAAGCTGAGCCTCAGCCCATCCGCGTAAGCAACTGCCCACATCTGACAGTCACCATAGAAAGAGTCCCTGGCCCCAACTCCGTGGTCACTGATGGAGCTCATCTCTTCTCCAGCCACACGCTTTGGGGCTCAGACTCCCCTCCCATCCCCATCACTCTCTTCAGATACGACGTGGAGGAAGCGGCAGCTTCCTCTTACTTCTGACTCTGCCTGTCCATTGTGGCCTGGCTCCCGGCATGGCCTGGTCGGCTCAGGCAGGGAGCGCACTTCACCTCCCCCCGCTCGGCCTCTGCTATTCAGGCTGTGGCCCATTCCATCAACTGGCCCAGAGTAGGATAATCTCTGAGGGTCAAGGGTTTCGCCAGAGAGCAGCCAGCAGGCCTCCCGCGGCACATCCCTGGGGGCTATTTTTAGCAATGGAATTATGGGCCGAATACAGCATTTTTCTCCTTGGGCTCCCCAATGCACCTGTTGCCAAGCCGGCCATGATGGAGACAGGCTGTCTGCCAGACCCTTGCCTGCACTGCTGGGGAGGAGGGCATCGTCTTGCTGTGCTGCGGGTTTGCACACCAGCTCTAGCCCTTCCCACCTCTCGGGCTTTGGACCAATTACTTAATCATTTTAAGTGTCAATTTTCTTGCCTGTAAAATAACAACCTTATGGAGTTGTTATAAGGATTAAAGGAGTCAATGTGTAAAAGCCCTTAGCCCTGAGCCTAGAATGTACAGAGCACTCAACAAATGGTAACTGTCATCATCAGTGTTAAAACCTGGCATAACCTGTTATTATAACTGTCTCATAAATTGGTGAACATTAAACATATTTAAGGCTCCGACATTGACAAAGAATAAAGAATCCCAGTTAGATTTTGGGGGGAGGGGGTAATTTTTCAATAAAGTGACGCTTTCACCTATTTTTCTGAACGCTCTGTTTTATCTCCCATTGTTCTGTCTAGCCATATTATTCATCCTTTAGGTAATAAGGAAACAACCAAATCCAAGTCTAAACTCCCATTCTAACATCTTGGCTTGAAAACATCTCTACCCCTCACCACCCAACTGGGTCAGCTTGCTGATGTTTTTTCTTTTATGAAGTTTACAGTAGAGGCTCAAGTTACCTGCCCGTTTTCTTTCTGGGACGCTCCCGTCCACAGACCTGTCTGAGGTGTGGGGAGACAGGCAGAAACATAAAGACACATGTGGGAATAAATGTGTAAATGTATTTAGGCTTTATTTGGGGAAACTGGGCTTTCACTGCCATCCAAGTTCAACAGAGATGGCTGTGTAGACCAAACAGTGGTCAGTCATTGATACCAAAAACCACCCGCAGCCCAAATTAGACACAACAAATCTGGGAAAAAAATTTTAAAAATCCAAATCTTGCAAACTACCTCTCACCCCAGATGACTTTAGGTATCAGAAGGAAGGGAAACATGCATGCCAAGGTGGGGGGGGGCAGAATGGACCCCTTGGGGGGGCTCTAGGAGGTGAAAAACACATTTGCTAAATTTGGGGTGGGGACAGAAAAGCTGGGTATGCTTATGAGCCAGGGGCCCTGGATCCTGCCCCTTCTCTGTCCCCACTACAGAAAGCTGTCAAAGCTGTGTTGGGTCATCCGTACACCTATGCTGCAGAGTGGAAATTCTCCGGGATTCAGCCTATGAGCCCCACCGAGGCTGAGCGTGCAAAGACCTGCAAGAGCCAGAGAGGAACATCGGAAGTGGAGCGAGTGGTCTAAGACCAGAGGCCTTCAGGGCCACGGTGGACCAGAGACTGCAGGCCCAGCAGGAGAGGAGCCACTCAGGGGACGCTGTCTACGCAGCCCTGGCTGGTGGTTCTGATGAGAAATGTAGGCCTAGTGTGGCCAGATCTTCAGATGTTTTAAGAAATGCTATAAAAGCTCCTGATTTTCAAGTGTTGGCAACTGATTGAACACATCATACAGTGCTGTGTACAGGCTGAAACAAACAAATCTGTCGGCTGGATCTAGCTTGCAGGTCAGCTCGCCTCTGAATTCTGGGTGTGGGCTGACTTTCATCTTACCTCTGCAGCGCTGGGTTTTAGGGGTGGGTTGAGAGCCCACGTGTATCCATGCTAACTCTTCTACCCAGACCTCCCTACTGCTAAAGTAATCTAGCCTAAGAACTCCTTTCCAGCACTGAGAAAAGCGAAGCTCGAAAATCAAAGTACAAACTCAGACGAAAACCTTCCAGGTAGCAACCTCAAAGATTGAGCTCAACTTTTATTTTTTATGTATTTTGTAATGCTCCAGAATGGTTGGCCATGTTAAAATCACAAATGGAATAATAGTCACCAACCCCTCCATAGCTCCTGACCTACAGGGCAGGCTTGGTAAGGGACATGAGAGGTGAGGGTGGTATGGGACACAGCCAGGAGGCCGAGGGGACCTACTTAAGAGTCAAACTGGCTTCCCTCCCTGCACCCACTCTTAAAATCTGTATCTCCAAGCCCCCTCTAGAATTTGGATTGTCCAGATGGCTCTGTTGGACTCCTTAAGGTACAAAGTTTAGGGGGAAAAGCAATGTGTGTGGGCGGGAAGGGTGAGGTCAGAGGCTGCTCCGATGGATGGCAGGGTTGAGGGGAGCCCTAGCCCCCAGCAGCAGGCCACGGTGGCACCTCTAAGTCTTTCATGTTGACCAAGTGTGGAGTGTCCATGGGAGCAGAAAAGGCCAAGGGGCCTCAAGGTGAGAACCAGCATCAGAAAACACACACTGCACGCACATCTGCAATTCCAGGCAAGTGCTGTAGCAGCACAGCCAGCCAGGACTTCTAAAGCTTGGCCTCCTTCTCCTCCTCCTTGCACAGTGCGCCTCCACCACTGCAGCATCCCGGGGAAAGGGAAGAGAAGGAAGGCAAACAACAACAGAACAACAAAACAAAAGGCCAGGTACAGCTCCCAAGCCTGTGATTAAGCCCTTAAGGGCTGGCTGCTAATCACCACGGTGGGAGAAGTTCTCTCCCCGCACCCGCCTTGCTTTTCTACTCAGACACAAAGTCCCCGTCTCCCCCGCAAGCGTGCTCGAACCCTTCGCTTTGTTCCCTAGAGCTCAGACACTGGGGCTGCTCAGAGAGAGCTGGGAGCTTGCAGAGCATTGTGGGTACTGGCATGCAAATGAGGAGCACAGCCAAGCGTGTCCCACATTGCTTCAGAGGACCTGAATTTTTTATGGCTTGTATGTGCTTTTTGATGTTTTCATTGTCTCCCAGCATAACTGATATGCATTCCGATTCTGACAACTAGAAGTTGTTGTATGTTTTTTTTTTTTTCTTGCTCTTTTCCTGGAGCTGATCTTCTCTGCCTTAAAAAAAAAAAAAAAAATTACAAGAAAAAAGCCCCAAAAACAAAAACAAAAATCTACTGTAACAAACCAGGGTTACTTTAAGAAGTGAAATATTTTAAGCAATTCAACCACAGATGCAACCAGGAAAGGAAAACATGTTGATTCTCTTAAATTCCTTGGAGTAAAACAACTCCGCGTGCCCACCTCACTTAGAGGGACAACTTCCAAAAGGAGAAGTGAGAGGAGATGGGGATTTTATTATTTTTTTAATTTGGCGGTGGTTTGTGGTGAAGAGCCCGTTTCTATTATGAAATACGCCCTCCCCATCTGTTTGCACTTGCTCTTAATTAGCCTGGGGAAGTTCCCCTGGAAAAAGTGAGCGCCTCGCTGGACCTTCTCTTCTGCACACACACTCTGAGGACTGAGCGAACTTTGAAGGGAACCATTTTCATCTCACTTGCCCCTAAAGGATCCAGAATGCCATCAGCATGCCAAATACCTCAGGTTCCGTGGTATTTCTGGTTTGGCCGCAGGAAGGAATGACTGGCCGACTCAGGAGAAAGTCATTTCTGAGAGCATCCTGCCAAGATCCGCCCTCCCCGCCTCCCCCTCTGGTGGCGAAGATCATTCGGATAACGGACTGGATCCAAGAGGGCCTGTCTGGACCCGGACTCAGGACCTTCCAAGCATTCCTGTCTCATTCCAGCCATAACTGCACAAAACAGTGCAAATCATATGAACGTGGACACAGCCACAGTGTCTATAAAAATCCTAACAAACTTTGCATTTTTCTCGACGTTCTCATCTCTTGCAACACATCATTCCAGCCTCCATGTCCCTACTTGATCCAGACTCAGCATCATTCCTTCCTTTCAGCACCATTCCTGTGCTTCCACTGGCCCTGGACCAGTCTTCAACCGATAGAGGACAACCTCCCAACCCTCAGGTGCTCCCACTCCCCGCCCTGCATATCTCAGACCATTGAGGCCCAGTTGTTCTTTCACGTCCTTCCTTGGAACTACTTCTTCCCACTTCCCTCCACCATTGCTGAAATCTCCCCATAGCCTGTTGGTGCCTCCAGGTTCTGAGGCCAGAGCTGCTGGGCGGTGTTATCAAATTCAAAGCTGCACTTCTGACAATGTCTCTCTCCATCCCCAGCTCCTAGCAGCTTGCCTGGCACGTAGTGAGTGCTGCCCAGTATTTCTTTCTTTTTTTTTTTGAGACAGAGTCTCACTCTGTTGTCCTGGCTAGAGTACCGTGGTGTCAGTCTAGCTCACAGCAACCTCAAACTCCTGGGCTCAGGCGATCCTCCTGCTTCAGCCTCCAGAGTAACCGGGACTACAGGCATATGCCACCATGCCCGGCTAATTTTTTTCTATATATTTTTAGTCGGCCAATTAATTTCCTTTCTACTTTTAGTAGAGACGGGGTCTTGCTCTTGCTCAGGCTGGTTTCGAACTCCTAACCTTGAACGATCCACCCGCCTCGGCCTCCCAGAGTGCTAGGATTACAAGCATGAGCCACCGCGCTCGGCCATGCCCAGTATTTCTGAATGAAAAATGCAGCACCGCGTTGTTTGCTAAACAGCTGCGACACTTTGCATCCGCTTTCCCTCAATGGCCTAAGAGGTAAGTAGTATCTTTCCATTTCACAGATGGTAACACTGAGGCTCCAAGAGTATATATGACTTGCCCAATGTTCCCAGCTGTTAAGTGTCATCCTCAGTGTCCCAAGTCCAGCGATCTCCATGAGATGCCACTGCAGAAGAGGTGACTCTCAGCCCTTTTCCATTTCCAACCCACTTCCACAAACGATATTTCTGTGACCTCCACAACGACCCTGTGAGATAGATATTAATAGTAACCTGTTTTGCAAATGCAGGATCGAGTAGCACAAATCCCTGCATTCCCATTGCAGTTCTGTTCTCTTTCTCCAGAATTTTCCTTGGAAGATCACAACGACTGCGGTGATTAGAAAGGAGTCTGATTCTCCCATAGCATAACCTACTGGGGGTGGGAGGGAGGTCACTTAGGAACTTAAGAAGCCACGTTGCCCTTTCCAATTACAAAAGCCTTTAGGGGTTTCATTCACCAAACCACCCTCAACACCGCAAGAATTTATGACCCTTCTAAATATACCCCAGTGAGTCTCCGGAAGTATCTCAGGTAGTCAGAATCCAGATCCATAAAACATATAAATACATTTAAAATAGCAGTAAAATATTTCCACCCTTCTTTTTTTTATGACTGAATGTGCTCTAAATAGACATCTTGGCAGCCACCCCCTTCAATAACGCAGTTATATCTAACACATCGGGGTATAAATAGGAACGCAGTAGGCTCGCGTACCAGATCTTGGTTTATTTGCTTTAAACCTCAGAGCCAGACAGTCCTGATTTTGTGCTGACAAAAAACAATGAAGAGGGACACAAGTGTTCTCACCTCCTCTTTGGCCCCTGGCTCCCATGCCCTTTGGCGTCCAGTTTTCTCCCGACTGGAGGCAGCTGAGAGTCTCCCATGGGGGAAGGAGAGAGACATCCAATGGGCTCAACTTTTCAAACAATGACAAGTAAGAGCATTTCTGGAGAAAGGCTTTGGTGGTGGCTACAGTAGGGCTCTATGAAAACTCAACTGGTACAAATTAGGGTGGACACAAAAAGAAACAATATTCCTAACTTCACATAAAAGCTATCCCAACTCCCCCCGCTGAACCCCTGCCCCATATCCTCACATTGTTCAGATTTCAGGCTCTTGAAGAAAATGTATTTCTTTTGACATTTCATAATGTCTGCTGACATGCAACATCCCTGCTAGGGCTTTTTATTTTTTTATTAAATGATGTAAGTTCTGTAACTGATACCAGTTGTCATCAAACATCATAAAAGCCAATCATGCCTCAAGTCATCAATATTTATTGTCCCTGGTGGGGGAGAGGCTGTTTTCAGTTTGGGACAGATGGGTTTAATTTTTAAGTGGAATAGTTAAAGCAGACGCACCTAATATAAAATATCAGACCAGAAAGGACCTGCCAACATGGTACAATTGAGATGTCTGGGCAGCTGCGAGGAAGAGTATAGGAGAGAGAAGGATGCAGGAAGAGGAGAGAGAAGTATAGGACGTGGGAGAAGGAAAAAGAAAGGTGAGAAAAAGAATGTGCATGCTGATCAAATGTATAGCATCTACATAGACTACAATGGTTTGTTCCTATTGAAAGATATCTAAATGACTTGAGCAGATGGAGAGACACCGTGTGAGTTAGAGAAAGCAAAAGTGAACAAGAAGGGAATGAAAGAAAATGTCAAAGAATAAGATAAAGTATGAGAGACAATTAGGAACAAAAGGTAAGAAAAAAGAAAGGAGAGTGCAAATCAAAAATTACGGAGAACGAAAAAGAGGAGAGAGAGAGAAGGTGAGAGAGTGGGTGAGTGCAGGGGTGTGGTCAGGAGATTCCAGTGGGTCTGGCATCCTGGGGACAACGGCATCCTGGGGCCAGCAGGGGCCACAGGGCCCAGCAGAGGACGGGCTAGTGTCCTGGGGGGCTTTGCACTGGCCAGTCCCAACCAGGGCCAGTCAAGAGTGTGTGAGGTTTGCCATTGGCATCTGTACCAGCCCTGCCTGTGTCCCCTTCCCCCTTAGAAGTCCCTATCGTAGTTGGCAGGGTTCTGGAGGGCTCTAGGGTCCTCCCACTCTCTACCCCCAGGAAAGGCTCTAAGCATCTAATTCACGCTGAGGTGTAAATGACTGATATGCCTTAATGAGACACTTCTAACTGGGCTGAAGTTTTCCTTGTTTGATTTTAGTTCTAATGACAAATTCTGAGACACCTGTCAGCCAAGTGGGGAAAATTCTAGGGGATGTGAAGCTGGTAGCCAGAGTCTCATCCCACTGATAAGTCTATTCTGCCTCCCGAACGTTCCATTCAGGACATACTTTGCAGACCTGAAGTTCTTTTCGGAATAATTCATTAGAGAAGTGTGACAATGCCTTGGCTCAGGGCAACCCTTGGCCCCTGAGGTTTCTGCTTGGGACCCCAGACCTGGGCTGCTGAATAGGCAGGCAAGAAAGTGAGAGTTCTGGGGGACAGAGGATGAGAAAGCATGTCCTTGGTCCCTGGGGTTCAAGGGAACTCTTGCAGAGAGTCTGGGGCCTGGGAGGGGCCAGGAAGAGACTCATTTCTCTGCAGTGTCCTCGAACGCCCAAATCTGCCCACGCTGGCTTTTGTGTTGACGTCAAAGTCAGAGGGAAGAAAGGACGAGGGAAGGAAAAACCTTCACAAAGAATGTTTCCAAAAAAGCTCCTGGTGAAAAATAAATAGGTCAAACCTCAAAGCAAACTCTTCCTAATGATCCAGCCCACCACTTGCATTTTGAAAATTACAGGCCTTCATATTTATGTAACCTAGCCTCTGGGGTGGAGAGGGCAGGAGCCCTGCCCATGGCGCAGAGGAGGATTCTGAGGCAGGGAGGGCCCCTGCAGAGGGTCCCAGGGCATGTTGGAAGTCCCAGAAGAACCAGCACCGAGGGTCTCACATTGGAAGACTGAGAGATGGGGTGGGGGGAGGGTGCTCGTGTTCCCAACGTCCCATGACTGGTCTGTCACCTTGCGCCTTCCCAGGTGGAAAGATACTGCATTCTACAGCCTCCTCTTGAATTCCCCCTCCTACCTGGACATGCCCCAGGACCTGCATCCAGGCAGCCCTTGGAGATTACCTGGCAGTTCATTTGCAGCTCCACTTTGCTTCCCTTGAAATGGCCCCAGGGGGACCCAGGAGCCACCCAGCGCCGCTGACCTTGTCTGTCTCCAAAGGACACGGGAGTCTTTGTATTTCTGGAGAATTGTGCTCAGTGATGCAGACTGTTGGCCAAGGGCTGATTGGAAGCCTTCCATTTGTCCACATCCTCACCAACACTTGGTCTTTTCTTCCGGACTTTTCTCCTTTCTACCAAGGGCATCTCATTGCTATTTTAATTGGCATCCTTTTAATTACTGATGAGGTTAAACAGTTCTCCATAAACTTATTGGCCATTTATTTTCCCTTTCCAGGAAATGCTTATTTCTCCCCATTGGATTTCCTGTCTTTGTTCTATTAATTATTAATTTGCAGTATCTTATAGTCTAGTGCCCATTTCTTTGTTGTGTGTTTTTTTAATTTTAATTTTAATTTATTTTAGAGACAGGGTCTTGCTACCTCGCTATGTTACCCAGCCTGGTCTTGAACTCTTGGGCTCAAGGGATCCTCCCGCCTCAGCCTCCTCATAGTAGCAGGGACTGCAGGGGCACCTCCACAACCAGCTACAGCCTATTCCTTTGTTGATTTAGACAGTGTTCATTATCTTCTCCCATTAGTTAAATAGCATTAATGGCCATGTTTGAGCAGATATTTTTAATTTCGATGTGGTCAAATTCAATAATTTTTGCCATGTGGTTTATGCTTTTGGTGTCTCATTAAAGAAATCCTTACCATCCTTAGGTCAAAAAGATACTCTTTTTACATATTCTCCTATTGAATACATAACATTTTCTTTCACATTTAGGTCTTTTTTGAGTCATTTTTGAATGTGGTTTGAATTAGAGCTACAACTTTTTTCAGCTTCATCCAGTGAGCCAGTTACTCCAACAGCATCTACTAAATAATTCATTTCTTTCCTCCACTGAATTCTGGGGCCTCCTTATCATAGATCTTGGACCTATTTCCGAGTTCCTGCCTTTATCCTGTTTGTCTATTTGTCTGTTCCTGCACTAGTAGCCCACTGTCTTTATCACCGTATCTTTGTAGAATGTCTCAATATCTAACAGAGCAAAGTCTTTCTTTGCTCTTTTTTATTTTTCAAAATTATCTTAGCTACTTATGTAGCTTTATTTTTCTAAAGATCCAAAAAGATGAAATTTTATTGGAATTAAACAAAATTTAAGGAGTGAATGTAGGGGGAATTGATACCCCAGCATGTTCATGAATATGTTCTATGGCCCTATTTATTTAGGTCTTATTTTATCTGGATTTTTCTCTGTTAAGGTCTTGTGTATTTATAGGTTAATTCCTAGATACCCCCAGGGGTGAGAGTGGGGCAGACTATTATGAATTGCAACTTGAGTTCTATTATATTTTTCTAGTAGGTTATTGCTGGTATAGTGGAACCCCATTTTTTAAAACATTTTGAGCATCAACTTTATAAAGACAAAAATTTATGAACAATGAGGTACACTCATTCTAACTGCATGATTTAATGAGTTTTGACAAATGTATACACCCATTTAACCACCACAACAATCAAAATATAGAACATTTTCATCACCCCAAAAAGGTCCTCGTGCTCTTTTGTAGTCAATTCCTACTCCCCCTACTCACCCAAGGCCACCACTAATTTATTTTCTGTCACTATAGATTAGAATTGCCTTTTCTAGGCCTTTATTTTCTAATTTTTCTTTGATAGTACATGGAAATACAATTCGTTATTGTACGTTGAACTTGTATTATGAAATGTTAAATTAGTATATTAGTTTCAGTTGTTTGCTTATAGACTTCTCAGGATTGTCTGCACAGATAATCATGTCATCTCCAAACAGACTTTCACTTTTTCCATTCTAATCCATATGCCTCGTATTCTAAACATTCTTTCTTGTCTTACTGCATTGCCTACGACCTTCATTGCAATACTGAATAGACACAGTCAGAGTAAACATCTTTGCTTGTTTCTAGCCTTAAGGAAGAAGTTTTAATCTCTCATCATTAATACGATGTGAGCTGTAGATTTATTTTTTTTTGTAGAAGACCTTTATCACTTTGAGGAACTTCCTTTCTATTCCTAGTTTGTCCAGAGTCATTACCATAAATGGGTATTAAATTTTATCAAATGCCTTTTCTGTATCTACTGAGATGATCATATGAGATTCCCTCTTTATTCTATTAATAAGGTGAATTATATTTATTGATTTTTTTAATGTTAAACCACCCTTGCTTTCCTGTGATAAACCCAACTTAGTAACAATTTTTTATCCATTTTATACTTTGTGGGATTAGATTTACTGATATTTTGTTAAGAATTTTTGCATCTATGTTTGTGAAGGATATTGGTTCATAACTTTCTTTTTTATAATGTCTTTGACTTGTTTTAATATTCAAGTAAGTTCAGCTTCATCACATGAGTTAGAAAGTGTTCCATTTTACTCTTTCTGAAATAATTTGTTTAAGATTGAAGTTGTTTCTTCCTTAAATATTTGATAGACTTCACCAGCAAAGCCATGTAAGCTGGGACTTTTCTTTATGGGAAGATTTTTAATTACAAACTTATTTTTTAAATTAATTTAAGGCAATTCATACTTCCTATTACTTCTTGAATTTATTTTTTGGTAATTTGGGTCTTTCAGGTAATTTTTTCATTTTATATGTCACACTAATTGGTATAATGTTGTTCATAATATTCTCTTTTTACCCTTTTAATGTCAGTAGGATTTATAATGTCTCCTTATCTATTCCTAGTACTGGTTATTCTTATCTTTTCTCTTTTTTTCTTGACCAGTCTGGTTAAAGGCTTATCAGTTTTATTGATATTTTCAAGAAATCAGCTTTCCTCCCCCTTTTTTATTAGTAGAAACCATAGCTTACAATAAGAAACCAGCTTAGTTTTATTACTTTTTTTCTATTTTTGTTTGTTTTCATTTCATGAGTTTCCATTTATATTTTTGGTTTTTTTTCTTCCTTCTACTAAATTTAGGTTTATTTTCTTCTTCTTTTTCTAGTTTCTTATAATGGAAGTTTAGATCACTAATTTGAGAATTTTTTTTTTTTTTCTAATAGGAACACTTAAAGTTATAAATCTCCCTCTAACATGCTCGAAGCTCTGACTCGGGAGGGGCAAGGACAATATATATAACTTAAACATGTGTACCCCCATAATATGGTGAAATAAAAAAATTAAAATAAATAAATACATAAATAAATCTCTCTCTAAACACTACCTTGGCTGCATCCTAAAAATTTTAGCTTGTGTTTAAATTTTCATAAAGTTAAGAATATTTTCTCATTTCCCTGGAAACAGAATATTAATTTGGTTTAGTCTGACAGTCTTTGCTTTTTAATTGTTTACATCATTTACATTTAATATAATTAACAATGAATGCATTTAAGTATACTATTTGATTCGTTTCTTTTCTTTTTCTCCCATCTATTATTTATTCCTTTTTTCTTATTTTCTGGCTTTTTTTTCAGATCAACTATTATTTCACATTACATTTTATCTCTACTAATAACTTATTAACTATACTTCTTTGTTTTATTCTTTTGTGGTTGCTCTAGAATTTACCATATATATATTTAACCTATTACTATCTATCATCTTCTAATAATATTATCTTACTTTGCATGCAAGGACCTTACAAGAGTAGACTTCAATTTCTCCACTCCCATTCTTTGTACTATTTTCATAATACATAATACATTTTATTTCTACATGTTATAAATTGCTTAATAAATAATTATTAGTTTGCTTTAAAAAGTCAAATATTTTTTGTAACTAAGTTTTTTAAATGAGAAAAAATTCTTTTACATTTACTCACCTATTTACCATTTTTGGCACTCTTATGTAGTTACAAGTTTCTTAAAGGACAAATCTACAGGCAACTTTCAACTATTATTTGACTAAAACAGTCTTACTTTTACCTTAATTTTGCTAAACATAGAATTCTATGTTTCATTATCTTTTGGGTTACATACATTCTGAGGAGAAATCTGCAGCTAGTCTTTGTTCCTCTGTACACATTCATCCTCAAATTAGGAGACATTGCCCCAAGGGAAAATATTTATTCTTGGGGAGGGAGCAAAAAATTTTCTCTTTTAATGTATAGAGCACAGGTAAACATATAGTACATAAACAGATATACAGTGTATCCATGGTATTAAAATTTCATGGAGGGGTACAATGAAGGGAAAAATGTCTTTTTAAAGGCTCTTGGGGAAAAGGCAATAAGGAAGAAAAGATTGAGATATATACTCTGTATATAATTTGTTTCTTCTTTGGAGGTTTTACATATTTTATACTTATCATTAATTTTAAGCAGTTTGATTATGATGTACTTCGTTGTGGTTATCATTGTGACTGTCTTGCTTGCAAATTTTGGAACTTCTTAAATCTCTGAGTTTATAAATTTTACCAAAATTGGATTATTTTGGCTACTATGTTTTTAAACATTTTTTATGTTCTCCTCACTCCTGGACTCTTCTTTTTTTGGAACTCCTATCTTGTATATGTTACACCACTTGATGTTGTCCCAAAAGATCAGGGCCACTTGATATTAAGCTACTTGATATTGCTCTAGTGACATTCTGTTCATTTGTCATTGGTCTTTCCCCCCCAGTGCTTCATTTTGAATAATTTCTATTGCTGTCTTCATAGTAATAAATCTTTTGCTGTTTTCAACCTACAGTTAACCTCAGCCAATATTCTTCTTTCATTTTAGATATTGTATTTCTTTTAATCTCTAGACATTTCTTTGTTTTTTTAATATATTCCATTTGTCTCATTATTGTGTTTATATTTTCTTTTAAATCCTTCAGTATATTTATAATAGCTGCTTTAAAGCCCTTAATTGTTCGTTCTACCATCTTTGTCATTTTCATGTTTATCTTTAAAATTTTTTTCTTTCTTGGCTGTGGGTTTTTCTCCCCCTTTGGCATTTTGAGTAATTTTTCATTGAATGCTGGACATTGAGAATTTTATGTGGTTGAGTGCTGGATTTTGTTTTTCTTCCAAAAAGTTGTGTTTGTTCGGGCAAGGAGTTTAGTTATTTGCAGGTCAGCTTGATCCTTTTGAGGCTTGTGTTTAAGTTTTTCTTAGGGTAGGTTTAGAGTAAACTTTACTCTGGGCTAGTTTAGTCTTATTGCTAAGGCGTGACTCTTTTATGAATAGTTACTCTACTGAAAATCCCAGGTGTTCAAGGACTCTCTTCTTTAGTTGGTCAGAACTCAAGTGTCTCCAAGCCCTAAATGAACTCTAGAAATGGTTTGCTTTACAGCTCCCCAACATTCCTTGACTAGTCTCATGGAGTTTTATTATACATGTGCACTTTTTTTTTTTTTTTGAAACAGAGTCTCACTCTGTCCCCCTGGGTGCAGTGGTGTCATCCTAGCTCACTGCAACCTCAGACTTCTGGGCTCAAGTGATCCTCCTGCCTTAGCCTCCTGAGTAGCTGGGACTATAGGCATATACCACCACACCCAGCTAATTTTTCTATTTTTAGTAGAGACAGGGTCTTGGTCTTGCTCAGGCTTGTGTTGAATCCCTGAGTTCAAGCAATCCTCCTGCATCAGCCTCCCAGAGTGCTAGGATTATAGGCGTGAGTCACTACAGCCGGCCTTACATGTATACATTTTAGTAGTCAGAGGAAACTCATAGAATTCTTTCTTTGTGTACCTCCCTTCCCCCTGGTTTTCTGCCCCCACAAGTTCCAGTCTCCTCAGTCTCATCAAACTTTGATCTATTTCTCAACTCAGGGAGACAGTCAAGTGCTGCTTGGAGGGGTCCCTGTGCCCTATTCCAGAATGTTCTTCTAGGCAGAAGGCCAGGGATTGTGGGCTATACTTCATTTGTCTTCCTTTTTTCAAAGATCACAGTCCTATGCTGCCCATTGTTCAATGCCTGAAAACAGCTGTTTCAAATATTTTACCCTGTTTTCTAGTTGTTTATCATAGGATACTCAAATTCAGTCCCAGTTACTTCAACATAGACATAGTGGAAGTCAGAAATGAATTTTTATCATTGAGGTGTATAAATTACTCTTGCATCTGACAGTCTTGCTGAATTCTTATAATTCTTAAAAGTTTTTCTATTGATTCTGTTGGAGTCACTGTGGGAATACTCATTATCACCTGCAGATAAGGATAGTTTTTCTTCTTATTTTCTCAATTTCTGTATTTTGTTTATTTTTCTCATATTGTGGTGTTAGACAGGACACGCTGTACTATGCTGCTTAGTAAAATGACAGCATGTGTCCTTGTCTTGTTGGCAACTTTAATGGAATATATCTGAATTTTTTTCATTAAGTTTAACTTTTGCTCAAGTTTTTGGTCTAGCATTTATCAAATTGAGGAAAGATTTTTTTTAACTACTTTTTGTCTGAGTTAAAAATCATAATCAGGTGTTGAATTTTATTAAAAACATATTCTGGCTCTATTGAGATAACCATATAATTTTTCTTCTTTAGTACATTAATATAGTGAATTACACTAATGGCTTTTCTGAGGTTAAGCCATCTTTACACTGTGAAATATACTCTACTACGTCATTATTTATTTTAGCTACATTATTGGATTTGGTTGGCTAATGTTTTTCTATGATATTATATTTTTCTGTTCTTATCTAGCTTTTCAATCAAGGCCTAGTCCTCTCGTAAAATATATTAGACAGCTTTCCCTCCTTCTGGTTTCTGAAACAACGTGTATAAGGTAGGGATTATTTCTTACTTGACAATTTAATAGAATTTACTTCTAAAACTGTCTGATACTGGGGCTTAGTGTGGAGAGCTATGTGATCCTTGTGCCTGTTGCTTTATTGGTTATTTCTATTCAATACTTCTATTTTTCCTATTCCAATGTTGGCTTTTATATTTTTCTGGTGACTTGTTAATTTTGCCCAAGTTGTCCAATCTTTTGAAGCGTAGTTATTCATATATTCTCCAGTCTTTTACTGTATCTAGATATTTATCCATTGTCATTACATATCTGTTTATATATTCTCTCCTTTAGGAAAAAAAACAGTTTTTCTGGAAGATCTTTATGGTGAAAGAACTGTTAAGTATCTTGACTAGGGTGGTGGATACACAAACCTAAACATGTGATTAAATTATATAGAACTAAACACACACACACACTCACACACACACATGCACACACGAATGTGTCCAAATAAAACTGGGAATTCTAAATAAAACCAGTATATTATATCTATGTCAATATCCTAGTTGACATATTGCACTATGGTTTTGTAAAGTGTTAGCATTAAGGAAAACTGGGTGAAGAGTACATAGGCCCAAATTTTAATTAAAAAGTCGATTTTGCCAACATTTGTCTCCTCTATTTAATCATTTCAAAATGCTAGCTTTGGGTCTTATTAGTCCTGGTTTTATTTTTTTTTCTTCTGTCTTATTAATTTCTCTCCTTATTTTCATTATTTCTTTCAGAGATTCCTTTTTTTTTTTTTTTTTTTTTGCCATTTTAAACAGTCTAGATCTGAAAGCTAGACTGTTTTCAGTATTTTTGGGTTTTTTGATCAATGTATTTGAAGCCAGAATGTGTTTTCTTTTATCCATTGCACAAATTTTGATATATAGTATATTCATTTTCTTTTAGCATTAAGTATTTTAGAACTTCCTTTACGATTTCCTCTTTAACCCAAGAGTAATTACATAGCACACTTTTTAGTTACTTAATAGTTATAATTTTTCAAAGCTAATAATTTGATATTGTTTCTAATTTTCCCCAACATGATTTAAAAAAAACCTTGTCTGATAGTAATTCTTTAGACTTTATTGAGACTTCTTTTATGGCAAATCTATGCCAATTGTTTTGTATGTCCCATGTGTGCTCAAAAATGATGTATATTCAGTGTAAAATACAAAGTTCTAGAAACACCTACTAATTCAAGCTTACTAATTATGTTGTGCATATTTCTGGACCTTAGATTTTATTCATGTGCTTGGTTTTAATTTTTGATCCAATCTGGGAATCTCTGGGGTTTTTTGATGAATGAATTTAATCTATTTCTATTTCTAGGCTAATTTCTGTCACTTTATGCATTTCCATTCACCACACTGTCTCTGTCAAGTCCTCTGGAAGCACTATTGCTGTCCCCGGGTGCAGATGAGGACAGGGACACACAGAGAGGTTCAGAACCTTGACCTGTGTCACCCAGCGAGTGAGCAGAAGATGGGGATTCAAATCCCACAGTCCCAGCAGAACCTTCACGTTCAGCCACGACACATGCTTCCGGCCTGCAGTGCATTTGTTCGTCTTCATTTCCACGCCTTTCCAGGTGGAATCTGCAGCCCAAAGCTGCGCGCTTCCCATCGGGGCTCCCTGTGCAGGCCTTTGTCTGAGCAGAGCGATGGTTGCAGTTGTTCAACTTCCAAAACATTGCCGAAATCGATCTCCCTTCCGCTGTCATCTCCTCTCCAATTCCCCTCGTCCTTACGGGGGTCCACGACTTGACTGTGGTTCTAGTGGAGCTGCAGGAGGGGGCAGGTAAACACGCCCGCGCGGCAGATTTGATGAGGCGTCCACTCCCTCCTGCCATGTGCCCCTCGAGGGACATTATCTGTTGTGAGCTTTCTGTGTCCCCAGCATGAGAACAGAACCTGGCACCTAGGACAGGCTCAACTAGTATTTGTGGAATGAACGAACATTAACCACTTCGGTACCGCGCTCACCGGCCGCGAAACCGTGCCCGCAGCCGGCACTCGCAGTCCGCACGGCAGTGTGTGCTGTGCACTGACGACGGGTCCGTTTTGCTCTTGTGTGATGAGGAAAGCTTTAAAGCACTGAAAGCTTGTTTTACTTTACAGGCAGCTTTAGGAAAATAACTATAATAACTCCTACTAAGGACTTGTTAAAAGGTCACAGATTCGTAGTAAC
>CAUYPO010043232.1:0-15843 GCA_963574435.1 Cheirogaleus major
TTGCCCACTTTTTGATAGGGTTGTTTGATTTTTTTCTTGCTGATTTTCCTGAGTTCTAATATAGACATCTGCTAGATTTGAGGCTTGAAAATGTTCCAAGCCTTCATCAGTTACTTGAGTAGCCATGTGGGGAAAATGGAATTAAATAGAGTTACATTCCTAATTTTACATGGGTTCTTTTGCATCTGTCCAATAAATTTATGTCAGTCTAATTCTGAGAAGGTAGAACTAAACATCTGTATCACATCCGTCTCATCCGAAGCAAAAAAAAAAAAGTTAAGATCTTATCAAAAATAAACCAAGCACAGAACACAGTTCTGTACAATGCAACCTCTTGATTGACTGGCCAGTAAAAACCTTTTGCAAAATATGCATCAAGTAAAATTTGTATGTCAGTTAAACATTACTATGGTTTCAAAATAATAATTGTATTAATAATTTTGAAAATGGTTGATCTTTAATTATTCTTTCCACGTCCTCAAAAATGCTCTGACTGGTTGGCAAGGGTAGCAGTTTTAGTGGAACACAATATATCTGTAAATTCTAGCAATAATGAAAATAATTATGTTTGTATAGTTGTCTTCATGGCAGTATTAGAAAGAGAAAGTTCAGTGCAGTTATTCCATCCAGAAAGAATAAACAGAGTGGGACAGAGGAAGTGGAAAGGTAGTAGGGCAGGACAAGATATTGCCTTGTGCAAATTCTAAAATGCACATCAGACTATTTTTCCTACTGACTCAGAATTTTGCCATAGTGCCTCAGTGACCGTGATAAAGTTAGTAGGAGTCTATGTTTAGCTAGTTGAGCTGAACCTGTAAGCAGTTTTTGTTCATAGAATCAAAGGTTGTGGAAAGGTCGAAAACAATAATAAATAATCTAATATTCTCAATGGTAGTCTTCTCCACAAGATATCAAACAGCAATAACATTGAATGTGGCTTAAAAACTATGTCTGCAGCTCAAGTGTTCCTCATGTGTAAGACGGACTGAGAAAACCCTGTAGGCATTTTTTCAATTAACCACGTGCTACAGAATATTAATAGAGCTCCCCAAATTTGATAGGCATGTAATTTGGGGTGAAGGTGTTCATTTTTGGATAAGGGATAAATTGTATGGCACATTCTTTCAAAGGACACTTTGCTCAAACTGTTATTACAGGAAAACAATAAAGAGAGTGTTCATTCAATTTTAGTTAATTAGTAAAGCAAACACAAGTACTTCTATAAAGACTGAAACAGAAAAAAATGGGCATTTCTGGCTGCATTGACTGTATTCTATTGTGAAATGCATATAATATTTAGTGAGTGAATAAAGTTTGTGATATGTCAGTGGGAAGAACTGAAAAAAAAAATCATGAAAAAGAATTAGCAAGTTTGGTAGTATTAAATTTTGGGATGGGTTTATTGCACTGAGAAATCTTTACTGAGAAAGCGATTAGAAAGAAAGAGCTAAAGGATGTCAGGAAGCATTCCAGGCAAAAGAAACATGCCAGACACTGAGTTCTAGAAAGCTATTGGGTGTTGAATCAACTTCAAAACAGGGCTCAGAAGCAGGCGGTTAGTTACTTCTTAAAGTTCTCCTTACACAGCTTCAAATTCTTAGTGAAGTAGGAAACATGACTGCCAACTGAAACTAAGAGATTTGTAGAAAAGCTGGAATTATTTAACACTCATTTAGTAGAGGCAGAGAAAGGAAGTGCTATGGAGAAATTACCTGATTGCCAGGGACATCGAGTGCCTGCTTGGAGTTATTGATCATGAATTGAAATGGAGAGCAGTCACCATGGTTTTGTTTTTTTTTGTTTTTTCCCCAAATTATAGGCAGAAAGTTACATTTCTGAGAGTTGTGGCTTATCCAGGAGAGCATGGTAAATGAATAAAGGAGTAAAACACTTTAGGTTGTATGCAAGGGAGAAAATATTACAGATGAGAGTGTGTATAAGGAGGTCCCATGGATTTCAAGCTTAGGAATTTAGGGAATAAAGGATAGGGTGGAGATAACAGAATGAAAAAAATAGATTGGAATTTCTGGTGGAATTGAAAAATTGATAGTAGTAGGCTCCCAGGAATCATTTGCTGGAAGGTTAACAATTGATTAATGGAAAGTGAGGTGTTTGCAACTGGGATTATGTGGAGTAATTTTTATTAGTAACAGAAGCTGAAGACTGTGACCATAAGCATGAATGTGTGAGGTTGGGTGGCAATCACGATCATTAAAGAGGAAGAACTGAAGGAAATGAGAAGCCAATGTATTGGAAGGATCATAAAATTAGACATTGGAAACGCACACATATTCACATGCATACACAGTTATTACATGAGGAGTGCTGGGGCATATGACAGGGAGCCTGGAACTGACTGATCCACTGTACGGTAATATTTGGCACAGGTGGTCTAAATTAATTGCTGTATGTCTTTATGAAGAGGGTGTGGACAGGAAGGAGAACCTTAAACTCCATAGGACTAGTTAAGATGGTCGAGTGCAGGAAAAACAACAATAACTGGTATCAGTGGGTGAAAGGAGAATTCAGTTACTGCAAACAGTGTAAGTTCACAGAAGTGGATGAGGATGTTGGGAATTGATTACCTGGGGGTCGGGGGTAGTGAAACGTCTTCAAGAGCTGAGGAGGTGTGGAGGGTGTGCAGCACACAGCCTTGTGAGTATAGAGGGTAGGGGTGAAAGGCTAACCAGGGCCCCTGGGCTCCTTGTGGTAGCTGACATGAGCCTGAAGAAGGGAAAGATGAGCTTAGTTCTGAGAGTTCTCAGGAAGATAGCAGTGGAATAGTTGTGGGTATTCAGGGGCAAGTATTAGGTGAAATTTTGCCTGGAGTAGGTAAATTTCTGGAACTCCTACTTCACTATTGCTGATAGAATTATAGAGTGCCAAAATTCCCTCCATTACTCCTATTTTTCACATTTTTATTTGGAATTACTATTCATTTCTTCTTTGATTTGAAAACTGAGAATTTGCCAGGTTCAAAAAAAAGATATTTGCAAGCGTAAGAAAATGACAGTTGTGCTTTACAAAGAAGTGACATCTTTAAAATATTTAGGCTTTTTTTCAAGTGTCATACTAAATTTTTCCTTTTTCTAATTAATTAATTTTAATTGACAAAAATATGTCATATGTTTATCACATACATGTCATTTAAACTATGCATGCATTGTGGATTGGCTAAAGTGAGGTAATTAACATATGCATTACCTCATATATTTATCTTTTTTTTTTATAGTGAGAACACTTAAAATCTACCCACTTAGCAATTTTCAAGAATATAACACTAAGTTATTAAGTATAGCCACCATGTTTTGCAGATCTCTTTAACTTATTCATCCTTTGGTCAACATCTCTCCAACTTTCCCCCTCTTCAGCCCCTTGTAACACCATTCTATTCTTTACTTCTATGAGTTAAAGTTTTTTATGTGGTATTTTTCATGTGGTATTTGTCTTTCTGTTTGTGGCTTATTTCGTGTAACATGATGTCCTACAGGTTCATCCATGTTGTCTCAAATGACAAAATTTCCTTCCTTTTGAGGGCTGACTAGTATTCTATTGCATATATATATATAAATGTATATATATATATATATATATATATCATACTTTAGTTTGATTCTGTATCTTGGCTATTGTGAATAATGCTGCCAAGAACATAGAAGTGAAGAAATCTCTTTGATGTACTGATTGCATTTCATTTAAAAATGTGAGTTAACTAATCTGTAAGTTTTTAAAAAATTTTTTTAGTGTCTAGAAAGTATCACGGTCAATAATAACACACTAGTAAATGTTCATTCTAGATCTGACCAGATGATCAGCTCCCAAACGAGTTGATTTCATCCCCAGTGGTCGTGTTCCACAGTCTGCTGGGCATACATTGAGGAGTGAGACTTGCCGCTATCTCTGTACCACTTATGCTACACAATCTATCTATTAGCTTATTGGAAAAGATCCCCAAAGTATTTTTTAGTTTTAAAGTTTTTGCTGTTTCTCCCTCTTAATAAAACTGTGACCCTAATAAAGATTATTTTAAAACACAACAGGAGTCTTTCTACAGGAAGGAACTGATTTTCTTTACCTGAGAGTTTGTTCTGACAAGTATTAATTCCCCCAACAGTGTGAGCTAAGGTCTCTATGGTGTCCCTGATTTATTACACAATTGCTAATACAGTCAAATGACAAAATTCAGCTGCCTTCTGAATCTCTACATAAAATGTGATAATGAAAAGGAATATTTGTTTTATACAGTTTGATAACAAATTTTAATGTAAAAAGGCATGAAACTACACCTGACAGCAACTGACAATTGAAATAATTTTACAGGTTTAGATGGTGTTGGCCTCTTCATAGTTTTTGTGACTTGCTATTTTTCTTGAAAAATTAAATTGTCAAAATTGTTACAAATTTTAAATAAGATAATGAACCTGACCTATGAATTTTTGATGGCATATTAAATAATCAAAGTTCTTCTTTATGAATAGCCAGTGATGATAATAAAAACAAGACATTTGATTATTCTCCTTTTCAGGTACAGTAGTGTGTCTTTTATGAATTTATAAGTAATGATCTATAACTACTTCCTAACAATTTTCTGATTTTCTAAGATATAAAAACAATGCTTAAAAAGGAATCCTTGGAGAAATGGCTGGGGCAGAGTAGACATAAAATAATAATAGGTTATTCTGTTATGCCAGAAAGTAATTTGATGCCCTCCCCCACTAAAAATAAAAGGACTATACCAGTAGGAAACAGGAGCTAGCCAAGCCTGGGTCAATTTGAGTAACACAATGACTGGATATAGTAATAAATTACAAACTATTTTGAAAAATTGAAGCCTATGAATTTAAAACTATAAAAAAATGAACAAATAATACTGAATTAAATGGAGACTTAGGGAGTATAGAACATGAGTACCAACAAGTAAATTCATAAGGAATGATTGAAATAGAAATATGTTATTTTGTGACATCATTGTGAAGGTTGACTCAGGCAAAGATCATTAACAGGTGCTAAATTCTAGACAAAATGTTGAGGAGGATGTGCACGTGATTTTAAAGTGTTTTTCCACAGATTGCTTACTAATTATGTGAAAAAAAGTCATAACTCTATAGTGGATAAAGCTGATAACATATTGACCAGATAATCAAAGTTAGCATCATCAATGATGTACAGATGGACATCTTTTGCCTCCAGGTGTGATACTCTGAGAAGGACACAAGATAGTGTTAAGAGTTTGCTTAGATGGTATAAGAGTTTTCAATGCATAACCTAAATTTAAGCATCAGGAAATGTCAGAGAAATCCCTGATAAGAATATTTGCTTTAAAAAATAAAAGGGGGAGGATTATATTTTAAAGAACAATATCAGAAAAGATAAACACTGTGGAAATGTTTCAGACTAAAGAACGCTAAAGATATATGGCAATTAAATGTAATCCTAGATTGGATTCTGTATTGGAAAAAAAAATTCTACAAAAGACATAATAAGTTTAATTGAAAAAAATAAAATATAGGTGGTAGATTAAATAAAATATGATATTTTAATACAATATTTATTGCAGATGATATTAGCATTGCAGTTATGTAACAAAGTTTTACTGTTCTTAGGAAATAGACACTGAAGTATTTAGGGGTGAAGGGCCAGGATGGATGCAACTTACTTGCAAATAGTTCAGAAAAAAGTGTATGTGTTTGTATTTATATATAAACACAAATATAGATGTGCATATATATTTGAAAGAGAATGCAAATTATAAAGCAAATAGTAAAATAATAATTGGCATATCTGAGTTAAATATATATGCTAGTTGTGTATTTTATGCTTGCAACTTTACTATAGTTTTAAAATTCTTTGCACATAAAATTTTAAAAATATTATGAAATGATTTTTGCATGTGCTCTCAGTAGCAGAATTAAAATTATGCCAAAATGTATGAGCCACTATTTTGTCTGTAGCTGTGCATCTTTTCAAAACATCAAACTTGCTATTCCAATCGATCAGCTTGGGAAAAAGAAGAGCTCCAAAGTTTCCGAGCTATTGAATGACATAACACAATATATATGAAACCTGGTGAAAATGTTCTTTTGTTTCCATGTCAATATTCAACTTTTGCTTTTCAGGACATTAGCTTTAAATGTTATTTAGACTTCAAAATTCTGATAAATACATGTACATATACACATATACCATTAAACATTTAATAAGTATATTCTACCATAATATGTACCATTGTGAACACTTTAAAATTATATTGTTTCTCACACATGATTATGCTGAGCTGACATACTGGAATAGTATATTTGGTTATTTGAAAATATGTCTAGTTATAGCTTCAAGGGGAAAAAAATCACTTTTTCGAACTTGTCAGAAATAGTTTTTGTGAGATTTATAAAAAGTGAAAAGTTTGACATATTTCCCAGAAATTTTGGCAAGGGGCACAAAATATTTCTTGAAAGTAAAAATTGCCTTTTGTCCTAGAAGTGTATATCCAAAAAAAGGAAAAACAATTAGGAGCAGGAACAAAAGCATCTCTCTTTTTTCAAATAAATGCCAAATTTGAGAAATATTCTTTCTGTCGGTGACCTTACTCGAAGGAAGCCACTTGTAGATTTATTCAATATGTGATTTCAGAAAATACCAAAATAATGCCTGTATAACATAAATATAAGGTATGAAGAATTACATGACAGTTTTGAATCCTTTACCATGCTTGAAGACTAGAATATGATCATACATTAGCGAGCTATATAGCATTCTGTAATCACAAATTCCTCCTTCACTCCAGAGATAATTACAATTCTATTATACATTTTGTGTTCGTTATTCCCTTCTTTCTCCTAGTCATTTGACTCTATGTGTTTCTTTATGCAGTATACTGTCTAGCTTTGCTTGGTTTTATACTTTTTAACTTTATGCATAATCATATTATATAAACATATATATTTTATTATTTGTCTTTGTTGCTCATGAACTTCTCATCAATATGTTTAAAAAATTAACTCATACTGATTATTTTCACCAATAGTATAATTTGTACTATATTAATCAATAGATATCTTTTCAAATCTATTTTTTATTTTTGAAATATTAGTTCTTCTTGTTTGTTTTTTAATTCCTATTGATTTATAGCAGATGCTTATTTCAGTTACTCAGGGGGATAAATTATCAAACCAGACTCAGGTGAAACATAGATCTTATCCAACATAAACATCACTCATGATTCATGGGGTACAAGAAAGGAGTAAACATAGAGTCAGCATCCTTCTGCAAAGGGGTACCAACCCACCTGACACAGCTTCCAACAGTGTTCATTTATCTCATGCTGTGATACTTTCTGGTTTTCAAATAGTAAGTGAATGCCTGATAACGGCTGTGAAATAGTGTTTTCAGAAGAATATCGTTCACTTTGAGAGGCTTCCTACTTCTGTACTACATTAATTAAACAGATAGAAAAAACTATGTGGCTAATGTCTATTATCCATCCATCCAAGTCCCCCTCCCAAGTTCGTAAATGCTAGGCTTTTTTTATTGCAATCTAGTCAGAACCAGTATTTCTTTACAAAATGGATTTCATTTGTTTTTTTCTTTTAGAGAATGTTTATCATGTGATATCCTTCTGCTAATGAGCATCATATTTACACATTCCCAAGAATGTGTGGTCCTGTTTTATCCTTCTCTCAGTGTCGCATGAAGGAAAGAGTGCGCCATCGGCCTGATGTTGAATCTTTTCTCCTACTTGACATATTCTGTTATTGGTAGTATATTTTAAGGAACAGACCATCCTTGCTTTTAAGGAATCAAATTATCAATCTTTCATTTTTTTAAATTTTCTATTTTACCTAACTTAGCACCTATGTATTCTTGAAATGTTGAATGTTTATTTTCCACATTTGCTAATATACCTGCAATTGGCTTTTGTGTATTTTTGTAAAACAGCATCAGTATGAGTACTTAGTGGATTATGGAAGCAGCGGGAGGAGAATAAAGGGCATGAGGTGTGTGCAGGACATGAGACAAGATGCACAGGGACTCAGAGAACACAACAACTAGGAGCCAGTTCTCTTGTGGCAGTTGTCCTAGCAGCTGGGACCCTTGATGTCATGGCCTCTGTCATGGAAATCAGTGATGGTGCCCCAGTACCATTTCTTTAGCAGAGAGTGACATCTCCTTTCTGGTGCTTGCAAGACTTGTACCTTCTCTGCAGGGGCATCGATAACACCAGGCAGTAGACCACTGAGCAACAAATAAATGTGCTGTGTGCCAAATACTTCAACTTAAGCCCGAGGTTTATTTCTGTTGTTAGAGCTGGACTTGATGTTAGTACCACTGTTGACATTTCCTAATGGAAATTCATGTGTTATTTTAAAGATAATTCTTGTATTACTCAAAATAACGCACTTGAAAATTTTTCATAAAGTATTTTGCTTGTTAAGTTAAGGTCTACTCATTACCATGTACAAATGATCTGTATCCTAATTCCTGCCAAGTATTTTTGTCTCACTGCACCTATCCCCAACTGTGCTGGACAATGACACTTCTTTTATAATTAAATATTCTCCTGGACACATCAGCTCAAGGGCATTAATATTTAATCACTTCATGCCCTATATTTTGTGCATTACAAAAGCACCATACAAGCCCAAAAGGTTATTTTTCCTTTACTGGAATCTCAAGTGAAATTCCAAAGCTATCTATTTTTTTTTTTGTCCTATAGCTTTGACTGGTATACTTCTTTCTGTTAAAACCTATTATTTTGACATTTTCTAGCAAATCATTACTAAAATCTTTACCTCATAAGTAAACTCTTTACCATGTTCCAACAAACTGTTTCATTTTTCACGTTCTCACCCATTTCACCAGCATACCTCACTTGTTCTCGCCAGACAAAAGTATTCCCCATCCAGTTGGTGCAATGACTGGGCCTGCGTACAAGTGCAGCTCACATTCTGACAGTGACAGCATGCCTTCAGCACCCTGCAATGAGACTGTGCAGCCTTTACAAGGAGGTGAAACTAATTTCACCCATCCTGCAGTATTATCACTTCTAATATCCCAGGAAGATAAGTCAGAACAGTTGTAATTATATTTGATTAAACACATAAATACTGAAGAGCTACTATGTGCAAAGTGTGTATCTTTTATGTCTCTGCTCTTGCCCACTTTTGGTATTTGTGGCCCAAGGGGCACATTCAAGTGATTACATCTAATATCTGTAGCCCAGCAACAGGGAGAAGAATGACTCCTGCCAATACCTCCCAGGGACTAAGAAGGAGATATATATATATATATATATGAATATATATATATATGTGATTATTAATTTAGGTAATTATAATGAATTATAATGTCATGAAGTATAGACATTTCAATTTTCACCTGACAGAGAAAGTTGGACCAGAGAAAAATAGAGTTGTAATACTAACTTATATTGAGAAAAAATTTAAAAAAACAGGAAATGTGTTAACTAATATTAATCAGAAATGTCTCATGTTCATCTTTTTAAAATTTTGGTACATTTTTTGTCTATTTTTTTCTGAGACTGAGTCCAGTTTGCAAAAAACAAAAAAAGAAAAGTCTCCAGTGTCCAATATATCACTCTGCATGACCATGTGTACCCTTTGCTTAGGATGGGAATATGTGGTATTTATTTTTCCATTCCTGAAATACTTCACTTAGGATAATGATATGACAAGTTTTGGAGGCTTGTGAGACATTTAAGTGGGAATACCTAGTAGGCTCCTTTGATATTTGGTATAGAACTTAGGGGAAGGAAAAAAAAGATATATAATCATTTGAAATGCCCAGTGCTTGATGAAGCTAATCTTCCTTGGATTAAAGCATGACAGAAAGTGATAGTAATTAGGAAATATTAAATCTTTTCAAATATTCTATTTCTGAAGAAACAATAGTTGCTAAAGTAATAGGGCCTACATTGTATCTATTACAAATATTAAATTGAGCTCAAAAATCAGATTATACTTTTATTCATCCAGAAATGTCTTGAGTAAAGATTCAAGTATTGCATTCTCCTTGTCAGAGATATCTTTGTGAAAGTGATACATTAAACATTAGACATTATAATATCCCTTTTACTAGATGATTAAGTGCAACTACCCAATAATCATTTGTCTTGTCATTTATTTTTTTATATGCATATAATAGATGATCAAGTAATGTGAGCCACTGGGTCAGCTTGTCATTCCCCTTATAGTTTATAAAACTGCTTAATATGATACAGGCTATAAACCTATCCAATTCTACTTGATTGATAAAATTTGGTTTTTAAACCCAAAAAGTGGCAAACCCTAAATTAGATGATGATAGAATTTGGTGATGCTATCAAGGTCTATCTGTTTTGATAACTGTGCAAGCTTCAAACCTAATTCTCTCTTTCTGGTAATAGTGGTATGTATACACGTGCTTATAAAGAAATATGTTCTCAAGCATAAGTAGACATTTAGGGTATTTTAAGTAAATTTTTCTTAACTAAAATATTTCACATTTTTGATTGTACTAATCACAGATTTGTATATCTCTTAGAATTTCCAGCTCTTTTAATCTCTTTTTACTTTCCTCTGCCCTATGGTTTATTCAGTCTTAACAATGATAAGGAAAAGGGCTCAAAAGTAATATTTTTCTGGTTGTTGGATATTGAATGAGATAGTCTTCTAAATGTAGCATACCTTCAGATAGAGAAAAAAAATACTAGTGTGCATTTCAAGCAAGCCCTTTCTTTATGTTAGCACTTAAACTATTGAATTGCAAATGAAATTCCAGGCAAGATGTGATACCTCCATTTTCATTTAACAAGATATCTTTAATACTCATGAGATTCATAAGAAATTGGATGCTATCTGAACAGCCAGGATTTGTAATAATGGCCCAGGTATTATGAGGATTAGAAGAATTTGAATGAACAATCCCTTAGCTCATAAAGAAAATGATAAAGGATAAAAGGTAGCATTAACTGTTCAGTGATGTGGGATGTTCACTGTATGTACAGCTGCATCAAATTAAAAGTCACTTATTTGATTAGTTAGCTAAGTAAAACAGCTTTTATTTTGTACCTACCAAAACAATTTCTTAAGTCACTTGGGGCCTATGTATCATGATACAAGAAAAAAGTTTTAACTGTCATAATCTTTACTGAAAAATATTATGTAATGTATTTTCTTCTGATTGCTTATTTATTTTTAAAAATTTTTTACTAAAGACCTGGATGTGGACTTATCTTGAGAAAATTAAATCAAATCTTCATTCAAAATTTAATTTGACAGAAATATTCACCACTGCTGGTATAAAATGAGCAGTTTTAAATAGTTCATCTTAAAAATTGTTAATATTTTCTTCAACCATCCTCCCTAGGAAAATGCCTTAGGTTACTGAATCATAATCTAAGTTAGCTATCATTCATGTGTAGTACTGAAATGAAATACTAATTTGACATAAGTACCAATTCTCTTTAAAATAACCATTTCTTTTGGCTGCTGGCTCTGTTGAAAGGTAATGATGAATTAAGTTAAAATACATTGGCCTTCTCATAAGAACCCATGATGGCATTTATGAAATTCAAATACCCTAAGATCTTTAAATATTTTCTTCACTGTATTATGAGAATAACTATGGATTAAAAATGGAAAAATGTATTAATAATGTAGCCATCAGGAGCTATTTCTTGACATCCCTTTTCAAAAAAACCTGGTTTACTGCGTGATGAAAAAAATAATAGATTTTGGAGGAAACTCTTATAACATTAAGGATTTTTAAATGTTTAGGAGTTTTTTCCTCCTTATGTAATTTCCCTGATTTAGCATATTATTAATATCTCTTTGTGTGAGGCAATGTATTGAATATAGGTCTATCTGAAAAAAATTTTGTTGAAGACTGACCAATATTTAGAAGAATGTAAAGATTAGAAAGCTTGGTATAAATCACAAAATTGATAAGTGATAAAGCCCAGATTTGAAGTCAGACTACTTGACTCCAAAATCCCTCGCCATCCTACAGTCTTACTAATGGAGTACATTCTTTATTGCAGAAGAAAAATAATACTGATGGCTTAATTATCTTCTGTATACATGGAAGGAAACTATAGGTTGTTATGGACTGAGTTGTGTTTCCCCCGATGTGACTGTATTTGGAGATAGGGTTTATAAAATCGTAATTAAGGTAAAATGAAGTCATAAAGGTGGGGACCTAATCCAATATGACTGATGTCCTTATAAGAAGAAAAAGATATACCAGAAGTACATGATCACAGAAAAAAAATCCATGTGAGGACACAGTGAGAAGATGTTCTCTGCAAGATAAGGAAAAGACCTCAGGTAAATGCACACCAGCTGACACCTTGAACTTGGACTTCCAGTCTAAAAACCTATGAAAAATGTGTATTTTTAAGCCAGCAAGTCTGTGGTATTTTGCTATGATAGTCCTAGCAAACTAATACAAGGGTATCTTAGTATGTTTTCTGCTGCTATGATGGAATACGACAGACTGGTTAATTTATAGGGAAAGATAATGTATTTTTCACAGTGCTAGAGGCTGAGAAGTCTAAGAGCATGACACCAGCATGTGGCAAGGGTCATCCCTGGCTGAAGGGAAGAAGGCTAAAATGAACAGAAGACCGAGAAAGCAACTGGGGACTAATCTTACCCTTTTATCAGGAGCCAACTCCTGCAATAAAAGGACTAATCCATTTATGAGTGCAGAGTCCTCAAGATCCATTCACCTCCCAAAGGGCCCGCCTCTTATTACCATCAAAATGGCAATGAATTTTCCAACACATAAACTTTGAAGGCCATATTCAAACCATAGTAAATGGCATAAAAATTTAAAGGAAAAAATAAAGGAACAAATATAAATAAATATTAACTTATAACTGATAGGCTTCTAGCTTAAGAACTCCCTGGGTGTACAATGCATTCTTGCATTCTCTAAAATAGATTCTGGACCTTTCTTTGTGAGGAGACTTCACCCTATTGGAAGGATCCTATATATGCCCCCTAAATCTTTTCATTCCTTTCACCCTTTAGCTCCTTGCCATATTAGCTTCTATCCCCATCACCTTATCTATATTTACCAAGATAACCTATGGCATTACATAGCAACTTTATGCCATTATAAGTCATGATGATTAAAATAAGCCTTACAAAGTAACCTGAAGTTAGTGTGTATGAGTGGGTATGTGTGTATGTATATAAAATTTCAACTTTTTTTGTTTTGCTTGATGTTGTTGTGGCATATGATATTATTTTGCAATGCTTTTTGACACAGTTTTGCCCAAGAAAAATACCTCTGCCAAACAGCAACTCCTTCTGCCTTTTAGTGATTGTGTGTGTCTCCTAACCCCCATGACAACTTCACTTCTACCTGAATGGGAAGTAAAGCGGCATCTCATTTATATCTGTAGCTATATAATCAGGACTTCCCAGAGGTAAGGGTACATGACTCTTCAGCCTGGAAAGGCATTTTTCTCAGTTCAGTATAGGCATACCTTGTTTTATTGCACTGTGCTTTATTGTGCTTCACAAATATTGTGTTTTTTTTTTTTTTTTTTTTTTTACAAATTGAAGGTATGCGACAACCTGTGTTGAGAAAGTTTATTGGCACCGTTTTTCCAATACCATGTGCTCACCTCATGTCTCTGTTTCACATTTTGGTAATTTTCTCAATATTCCAAGCTTTTTCATTATTATTATGTCTGTTATGGTGATCTGTGATCAGTGGTTTCCGTTACTACTTTAATTGTTTGTTTCCGTTACTACTACTACTACTACCACTCCCACATAGTGTGGAAAATTTAATTGTGTTCTGTCTGCACCACAGATCAGACATTCTCTGATCTCTCTCCCTCTGCTCAAGCCTCCCTATTCCCTGAGACAGAACAATATGGAAATTCGGCCAAATAATAAACCTACGATGACTTCTAAGTGTTCAAGTGAAAGGAAGGATCACATGTCTCTCACTTCAAGTCAAAAGCTGGATACAAGATTAAGTGAGAAAAGCTTGTCAAAAGCTGAGATAGGCCAAAAGCTTGGCCTCTTGGCCAAACCATTAGGCGAGTTGTGACTGCAAAGGAAAAGTTCCTGAAGGAAATTAAAAGTGCTACTTCAATGAACACAGAAAGGATAAGACAGTAAAGCAGCCTTATTGTTGCCATACAGAAAGTTTTAGTAGCCTGAATAGAATATTAAAAAAAAAACACAAAACCACAAATTTCCCCTTACCCGCAGTCAAATTTAAAGCAAAGTTCTAAAATCTCTTCATTTCTATGAAGGCTGAGAAAGGTGAGGAAGCTGCAAAACAAAAGTGTGAAGCTAGTAGAGGTTGGTTCTTAAAGTTAAGAATAGAAACTGTCTTTATAACATACAAGGTGAAGTAACAAGTACTGATGTAGAAACTGCAGCAAGATATGCAGATCTAGCTAAGATCATTGATCAAGGAGGCTACACTAAAGAATAGATTTTCTGTTTTTAAAATCATTTTTTCATTTCAAAATATTAAGGGGTTACAAATGTTTTTGTTACATGAATATCTTTTATAATGCTTAAGTCAAGGCTATAAGTGCACCCAAAAACCTGAATGTTGTTCATTGTATCTGTTAGGTAGGTTTTTACCCCTCCCTTCCTCCCCCTACTCCCCTTCTTGATTTCCAGTGATTTTTATTTCTTTCTGTGCCTGGATGTGCTCATCAATTAGTTCCACATTATTAGAAAGTATATGTGGTGTTTGTTTTACCATTCTTAAGATACTTCATTTAGGATAATGGTCTTCAGTTTCATCCAAATTGCTGCAAAAGACATTAATTCATTCCTTTTTATGGCTGGGTAGTATTCCATCATATATATATATATGTATATATATATATGTATATATAGATACACACACATTTTGTTAATGCACTCATGGATTGATGGGCATTTCAGTTGATTTCACATCTTTGCAAATGTGAATTGTGCTGCAATAAACATTTGAGTGCAGGACAACAGATTTTCAGTGTAGATGAAACAGCTTTCTATTGAAGAAGATGCCATGTAGGACTTTCATAGCTAGGGAAGAAAAGTCAATGTCTGACTTCAAAGATTCACAAAACAGACTTACTCTTGTTAGGGACTAAGGTACTGGTAACTTTAAGTTGAAGCCAATGTTAATTTGCCATTTTGGAAATCCAAGGACCCTTAAGAATTATGCTCAATCAACTCAGCCTGTGTGCGCTATAAATGGAAAAAAACAAAGCCCGGATGACAGCACATCTGTTATGGCATGATTGACCTAACATTTTAAGCCCACTGTTGAGACCTAATGCTTAGAAAGAAAGATTCATTTCAAAATAGTACTGCTTATGGACAATGCATATGGTCACTCAAGAGCTCTGATGGATATGGACAAGGAGATTAATGTTGTCTTCTTGTCTGCTAACACAACACCCATTCTGCAGGATATGGATCAAGGGAGTAATCTTGACTTTCAGTTGCTTTTATTTAAGAAATACATTTCATAAGATTATAGCAGCCATAAATAGTGATTCTTTTTATGGGTCTATTTAGCACATTAACTGTCATGTGAGTTGTATTTAACTCATGTTAGTTTTCAGCCCTGGGCCTGGTGAAACATATGTAACTCACACATCTCTTCACCTTGGGAGCCACATGAACTATTTTTCAAGTTGCATATAACTCACACACACAACACAATAAAAAATAACACATTTTTGATTTAATTAGAAAGGATCATTTTGTTTTGGAAGTTTATATTCTATTTTTGTAATAAAACACCATAACACCATAACCCCAAGGAAATTTTTTTTTCTAGTGTGGCAGTCAATGTGTTAAATATGGAATTTCCAAT
>CAUYPO010043233.1:0-12237 GCA_963574435.1 Cheirogaleus major
CCCCCCCCGCGCCCGCGCCCCCCCGGGCCCCCGCCAGCCCCGCCCCCGCCACCCCGGTCCCCGGCCACGGGGGCCCCCCCACCCCGTCCCCCGCCACCCCGGTCCCCCGCCACCCCGTCCCCCGCCACCCCGGTCCCCCGCCACCCCGTCCCCCGCCACCCCGTCCCCGCAGGGCTGGCCCCAGGACCCGCGCGCGGACGCGCTCCCCGCCGCATCCCAACACTGCCCGGGCCGGCGGGGCCGGGGGTGCGCGGTCCCGAGCGGGGACCGGCGGCGGCAGGTGCACCTCGCGCCGTGGGGACACGTCCCCGGGGCTCGCTCGCGGCGCGGGGGCGTCCACGCAGCTGCGGGATCGGGGGCCACACCGCCCCGCGGACACCTCGGGGTCGCTCTGCGGGGCCCGCTCAGCGCCGACCTCTGCCCTGTGAGCCGCATCATCCGCCTTGACCTTGACCCGGGCCCCTCGGGAATTCCTGGGGGAACCCCCCGCCCGCGCCGCCCCCGGACCCCCGAAGCGAGGAGGGGGGGCTCGGCCGGCCGCCCCGGAGGAGGCTCGGGACCCGGCGGCCGCTGCCACCCCAGCTCCGGAGCGCAAAGCGATTTCTCGGAAAGCGGGGCGCTTCAAAGAAGGGGGCGGCGCCCGCCCCCAGCCCCGCGCGCCATTGGTCGGCGCGGCCGTCCCTCTGCGCGCTGGGCCCGCCCCGCCCCCGCCCTTAAATGCGCAGGCGCGCCGGCGGGGGCCGCGAGCGTGGGAACGCGGGCAGCGAGCGCGGACCCCTGGCGGCTGCGCGGACCCAGGCGGCGACTGCAGCAGGTAGGCACGATCCGCGGGCGGGACCCGGCGTGGCGCGAGGGCGGACCCCCCCACGGTCCCCACGCCGGGCGGGCGCGATGCACCTGCGGCGGTGTCCCCTGGCGCAGCCCGGTCCGTGCCACCGGTGTGTCTGCGCTTCCCCAGTCCCCAGCACCTGCGGCCGGACCGAGCGTGCACGCGTCGTGCTCGCTGGCCTGTTCGCAAAGACTGGGTGGTGCTAAAAAAAAAAAAAAAAAAAATGGTCTTATTTTTCTCAAAATCTGGATTGCATGGAAAACTTCAGAATGGCTCCTGCCATTCAGCGAAGGGAATAGCTGCCCCTCTATCCTAGGACCTGCTCCCGCGCCCCGCTGAGCGCCTGTTGGGACGCGGAGGCTGGGAGGGTCTGCCTTCTGAAACTGCCCTGCAACCCAGCGCCGCTGAGGTTCGATCGCGAAGGTTTTAGAGTTCTGATTAATGACAGTCAGTTACGATTTCTGGGTGGGGTGTGCGGTCTTTTGCCTCCATCCCAGCCCGGACGTCCCTGGCCAGAGCGCGTGGTCACAGCCCACAAGAGCAGTGTGTGGCAAAATGAGACTTTCCAAGTTGAGATGTGCTGTTACTCACGCAGAGCTGTGAAGGGCTTTATAAATGGAAACTGCAGACTGAATTTTCCAAAATTTTAAGTTGTTCCCCAACCTCCAACCTATAGCCCCCTCCACCCACTTTCTTTTTAAGCCAAAAGAGAGAGCTAGCGGTTCAGCGATGGTTCTGAGCTTGTCCTTTTGGGTTACGGCCGGTGCCTTTATGAAAAGATTCGGGAGAGTCAGTCCCTTGAGCAAGGCTGGGGCCAGAGAGAAAATGGCTTCGAGGCCGGTTAGTCCAGGGGTGAGGAGGGTGCCCTGTAGCCGGAGCAAGTGCCCAGAGCCCCAGGGGCAGGGAGGAGGTGAGTTCTGTTGCAGGCCAGCTCAGGGACACCCTGGAATCCGGATGGGATGGGCCCAGGGCAGCCTCTTGTCACCTTCCTTCTGGGAAGCCTGTCCCTCTGGATACGTTGATAGGGATGCAGATTAGCTCCAGATAGGACTTGGCCAACAGAGGGGCTGATTATCTCAAAATCAAGGAAGAGGAAGTTATAAACATGTGACTGGGCTTATTAGTTTTTCCTGGCTGGGCATTTGGTGGAATTGATTTGTTAGTGTTTAATAAATCATTATGGATCAGCGTTGTAGGAGCGTCTTAGGGTTTGGATGCTACGTAGAACTTGGAGCTGATTGCAAAGGACATTGATAGAGGGCTGTCCGTGTGCTGAGATCCTGTAACTTAGCTGTGGCTTTTCTCTGTACAGTGAGTAAAACCAGGCGCCGCCGGGGTTGGGCGCCAGCGTGAGTTCTGGCGCAGTCGGCGGCTGGGTGCCTCCGCACTTGCTCTGTCTCTCTGGGCTGCAGTTTTTCTCTTTTTGAATAAAGAGGGGGCCGGATTAGATGATTTCTAAAGTATTTCCCAGCCTATGATTCACTCTTCTTGCTTTCCCTTTCTTCTTTTTTTTCTTTTTCTTATAAATCACTAAGACAGTTGTCCTTAAGAGTTTTGAGGTTATCAACCCGTTAGGAATCCTGATGAGGAAGCGTTGACCCTCTTCCTAAAGAAATGCCTGCACTCACACAATTTTGCTTCTGATTTCAGGAGGCTCGGGGACCACGGACTCTAGTTTAAGAACCTCGTTGCAAGGGGATGAGGGGAAACGTTTTATTTGACATATTCTCAGCCTCCAACCCCTCATCCTCCTCCCTGCAGCTGCCTCCTCCAGCTGGGAGGAGTTCTGCCTCCTTCCCAGGAAAGAGCTGCAGGAGATTGCACCCTGCCAAGGTGTTTTCTGGGGGGGGTCCTTGGCGGTGGTGTTTCATTTCCCCATCCCAAATTTGTCCCTTCTTATTTATAAACACATGGCCTGTTGTAGAATTCGGAGTCTCTCGGGATAGCTCCCTTCACTTTCCAGGTTCGAGCGACTTCCCAAGGTCTAGTTAGAGAAGAGCCTCAGCCAGAGTCCAGAGTTTGCAGATCAATGTCTAATTCCTATTTCGTACACTTCACCCCCTTTAAAATCCACAAATGAACAACTGGGGTTATTGGATGGAGAAGTTAAAATTGGCACTTAAGGGTCCCCACCTCCTCCTCCCTGGGGCCTGGCCACCTTCCTTTCCCACCCCCAAAGCCACCTGCAGGGGCTGGAGTTTCCAAAATGCATACTTCTTGCAAAGGTTGCTGACTGTTATTTCGCTCTCTAGACCAGCATGGCTCTGGATGTGACCATATTCTTGCAGATGTTATGTCTTGTCACCGCTGATTGTTTTAAACTTGTTTGCCTGAAGAGGTCACATTTTAATCAGAAGAATAGAAATGCTATTTTTTCTTTCGGGTGGGCGTCTGTCCAACTGCTTGGGGGATTTCCAGTGCTGTTCTTGTAAATGCCAGCTGTGAGTCGTACGGCCTGACAGCTCTCTCTCTCTCTCCTCGTGCCACTGGGAAAGACATCTGCTCTGGCAAGACTGTCCTTCCAAAGGGTGTCATTGGGTGCCCTGGACGAGTAGGTGGTCCCTAGATGATGGAGTCTTCTGGAAGACTCCATCATGCTTTGCTCTGTAGCCACAGTGTATTCTTTCACTCTTGTCCCCATCTGTCAGTTGGTTGTAAGAGTTCTCCAGGAAGAAAGTGTGGATAGTAATAGTGACATGCCACGTCTAAGGTCCAGGCACCGTCTCAGTGCTTCACACGCATCGTCTGAATTTTCTCTTCTACAGCCCTGCCGGGCGCCTGTAATTACCCCTGAGTCTCAGCCGGGATAGGGTAGCTTGTGCCCCGAGGTTAAATGATGGTCTGGGGTCACCTTGCTGAGAGATGGTGGGGCTTAAATGGGCCCCCAGACTCCTGCCCTTATCACTAAACCAGCTGTGAAGGAACAACCTAGAAGGCACAGCCTTGAGGGCTTCCTCTTTCTCAGACGGTGCAGATGCCGTATTTTGTCCCAGAACATCCGTCAAACTGGGCACCGGGAAACTGAACTGGTTCTTAGATTGACGGGCTGTGCAGTGGCGGGGCCTCATGCTGTAATGGTGATTTTCCCCATTTGTGGAAAGCGGAGCTGTTCGGGTGTGGGAGTCTCTGCCTGGAAGGAAACGTGTCGGGTGAATGCTGGCCGGAGCCGGAGGAGGGGCTCGCACGGGGCTGCCGGGCAGCTGCGGGTTTCCCGCGGAGCTTTCAGTTTTCATTCGGGGCTTTGAGGTCATAAATGCCGGTGCGGGCTGCTCGTGGCAGGTGGCCCCTGGTCCCTGGATCTGTGGGCGTGGCCCCAAGCCAACACCTTTGTTGCAAACCTCTGATCTTCCTGTTAGCCGTGCCAGGGCAGCCGTGACTAACGAGCCGATATCTGTCACATCGCAGAACGCGTCTCCGTCTTTCCAAGGATGTGCGACCGCAATGGCGGGCGGCGGCTCCGGCAGTGGCTCATCGAGCAGATCGACAGCGGCATGTACCCGGGACTGATCTGGGAAAACGACGAGAAGAGCATGTTCCGGATCCCCTGGAAGCATGCGGGCAAGCAGGACTATAACCAGGAAGTGGACGCCTCCATTTTCAAGGTAGCGCCCCCGGCCCCCGACCCCACCACCCTGAGCACTGTCCCTGCTTCCCTCGGGGACGTGGGGTGGTGTCGGGTGACATCTTTCTGATTTGCTTAAAAATCCAATTTAAAAAAAAACAAACTTGATTGAAGAGTGGTGAATGTGTCTTGAAAATGTAAATAGCTGATTTTATATCTATTGAATTATTTGGTTGCTTTCGAGGTGAGTTGTGTTATTGGCGTTTTCCCAATGAGGATGCTGAGGGTACTTTCCTTCCCTGCTCTGTGTCCCTTTCATGGGGACTAAGTAGCCTAGGGAGAGAGAAGACCTTTCCCCTGGGCTGCCGTCAGGGATGACTCGGGGACCCTGGCAGGCCGATGTCTTCACTCTTTCAAAGCTGTTGCTGCTGCTTGGCATGGCAGGGCCAGCTCCGGAGGGTGAGATGCCATCTGTCATTCCTCCCGGGGCCTGGTCGGGTGGGGTGTCCCGAACCTGTGGATGTCTACAAATAGTCTTACCTGCCTTGAGAATCATAAGTAGGTCGAGCACGGACAGACTCACTGTTTAGTTCTGCAGTGTGCACGGTGACAGCCACCATGGACGGAGGGTTGGTCTGCTCCGTGCCAGGCCTGGCCTTGCACGGTTGTTTTGTTTTCCTTGCACACAACCCTGTGGCGGGTGCTGTTCTCAGAGGCACTGAGAGGAGGAGACCCGTGAGACTTGTCTGTGGCCTCACACTCACGGGTCTCGTGCGACGGGGCCAGTGTCTGGGCAGGTAGTCCAACTGGGAGCCCAGGTCCTGATCGAAACAGGGATTCTTGCCGTCGCACCCAGACTTGGGCGGAGGAACAGGGACCGGGGCAGCCCAGCTCTGCAGACCAGCTGGGTTATTGAGTCCCCCAGGGTCATCAGAGTCACCTGCGGTCATTGCCAAGGCTCCACATGTGCAGGTTTTACCCGGGGAGGTTTGGAGCCCTAGGTCAAGGTCAGCCCAGATTTTCACGCTCGCAAATGTACGTACCACGGGTGGTCTGACTTAGCGCGGGTTGCGGGCCAGTGCCACGTGTGCTTGTTCTGTGGCATTAGGGGGCAGAGGATGGGGAAGGGGCTGAGAGTGTGGGTGGGGCCTGAGGCATGGAGGGCCAGAGTCAGACCCGAGACCTTGAACAGGTGGGAAGAGGCGAGGCCGCGGAACCCCGTAGCAGCGCTGGCCTCTCAGCCAGGGATGACTGGCATCTGACATCAGAAAACAAAAGTGACCAAGATCACACCTGGACCCCAGATGGAAGCATCAGTAGGCCCAGGTTGGGTTAGGATGCGTTTCAGCCCTTCAAGCCTCCACCGGGCTGATGCATGCAGGGGGGCGGTGCGTTTTTGCAATTCCGTTAGATCTGTCATTTGGGGTTGCCCAACTCCTTGAGCATCTGATGCCAGTCACTGACCGCTCCAAGAGAAATGGGCGCATGGGAACGTTTTGTGTTCACCCCGGAGGGGTCCCGTGGTTCCCACATGTCCTCCAGGTTGACTTCTGATCAAAGACTCCAGGCCAGGAAGCCTGACACAGCCAGGTTCTCCACCGCCAGTGCCTGCTTCCTGGTTGGCAGTGCCATTGCAGGTTTCTCTCTCGTGTGATTGGAGATGTTTTTTGCCTTTGGCATCGTGGTGGAGTTCTCTTGGGAATGACCCTGCAAATGTACACAGTGCTCCAGTCCCATCCGGTTGGTAAAAGGCGAAAGATTTATATGATCTGAAGAGAAACCAGAGTATAACCATCCGGTTGGTTGGGAGTTCGAAATCATAGGTACCCCTAACAGCCAGAGTTGCCCAAGCTCAGCACTGCTGACAGCTAGGGCTGGGTCCTTCCGTGTGGTGGCTGCTGTCCTGTGCCTTGCAGGATGTTTAGTGGCATCCCTGGTCCACAAGATGCAATTAGCATGCCCTCCCCCTGTGTGACAACCAGAAACATCTCAGACATTGCCAGATGTCCCCTGGGGGGCAGAGTCTCCCCTGCCCCGTTGAGAGCCCTGCCGTATGCTGACCACAGCCAGGGTGGACAGAGGCACTGGGTGCTTGATGGGTCGCTGTCAGTCACACATCTTCAGGACCCGCGGCTGGGCGGCCCTGGCGTTGGCCGCTGGTGGAGACGCGGGCTGCTCCCTCCGCCCCGTCCCCTGCTTCGGCTCACGCTCCAGGGCTGCCGAAATTAAGCCTCAGATTTATGTCTTATGCAATGCGCTTCATGGCCGTTTCAACAGCGTTGAGAAAAATGTGCAAGATTCCCAATGTTTCCGTTGGTTACGCAGTTTGTCGATGTGGCAATCTGAAGTGAGTCTACAATCTCAGCAGGAATGGGGGCGGGAGGGGGCACGGGCGCCCACCCGGGTCGGGAGGTCGGGAGGCGGCACCGGTGGAGGTGCGGCCCTAGCAAGAGCCCAGGTGACGCTGCCTGAGGGCGCGGGCGCAGCTCTGCGGCAGCGAGCAGACGGAACTTTGCTGCTGGGAGACGGCGGCGGCGGCGGCGAGGCCTTGCTCAGATAGAGCCATCGCAGGGCTGCTCTGGTTACGCGGAGACCCGTTTCTTTCAAACATTCTTTGCAAGAAAAGCTTGCGAAAATTTAAGAGTTAAGAAAAACGTATATGACTTTTGTTTCCTGCCTTAATAAGTGGATTGTAAGAAGTCGCTTCTAGCAAGAGACTCCTTCGTTGCCTGCAGGCGGCAACCCCAGGCCAGCCTTGCGGTGTAGACCACGGCTGGGGGATTGGAGGTTCAGCTCATTTTGTGCCACCCCTGAACACGCTGATGAGGCCCTGATATCAACGCACATTTGTTTTTACAAAAGTCTTTTCGTAAAAGTCTTTTTACAAAAGTCTTTTGTGTTCTTTTCATAAAGATGTGGGGGGACATCTAGTTAAGTTAGGGTTGGGATGCATGGGCTTCTCATCGATCTAAATGAATTAAAACTTACTTAGTAGCGCAGATATTTCAAATTCAGCGGGCCTCGAAGCCTTTAATGTTTAAAACAGAACACGAGACGGCAAAGTGACATCAGGAAGACTGCGTGGTCTGAGCTTCACGCGGGCCGAGCCGTGCGTTGCTGGGAGAACGGCGGCGGAGGCTGAACAAGCCATCGCGGCTGTTGTGGGTGGGCCTGTCTCACCGGGGTTTTAGCTCTAGCTCGAGAGGGCTCGTGAGATGTCTTCCAGCTAAGCTGATGTTTTGGAGCTGGCCAGAGAGGCCCCGGGAGAGACAGGCACCTGCCTCGTCACAGGGCTCAGGGCAGGGTGCAGGCTGGGGGGTGGCAGCCAGGATGCACCCCAACCAGGGGGCCTGGTTTGGTGGACGGCGTGTCCCGGCCTTCCTCGTGCACTGAGTGTGAGCTCCGAACAGACCACCGTGGCCGTACCTCGTGGGCACGGCCAGGACGTTCTGGACGTGCGCCTGGAGGTTGTGATGTTGCCGCCAACGCTGTGCATCTCCAGGTCCGTTTGGAGTCTGGGTTCATCCAGTGGCTCTCAAATGGGGTGGTCACCGTTTTACCTCCCAGGGGACCCTTGGCCGTATCTGGTATCTGGAGACGTTTTTGGTTGTCACGGCGAGGGGAGGGGTGCTGCTGGTATCTGGTGGGCTGAGACTGGGGTCTGCTGCTAAACACCCTACCCTCCGGGACAGCCCCGCCACGGAGAATGAGCCCATCCGATAGGTCAGTCTTGCCAAGGTGGAGGGACCCCGATTTAAAGTAATAAAAAGTTGTAATTACCGTTCATTTAGTACGTGGCTTGCTCTCGTACGTCTTCGAAACAACGATGACGACGGCGCCCACATCTATGCTTGGTCGGCGGTGCAGTTAGTAGAGGAGAGAATTGACCACGGACTTTACAAAATTGTCCTAAAGGGGAGTTTGACATCTGTGTTCGAGAAGGAAACCACTGCCCACGCTCACTGATAGGAATGCTCTTCCAGTTTCCAGCCCTGGCATAGATGCAAACTTTCGCATCAGCAGAGCGGAGAGCATTGGTCTTACACTATAAACATTCTTGTCCTTGTTTGAGAGTGGGAGAAAAGCTAGGGCTATTTCACAGGAGCTGTGATGTCCGGGGCTTTGCAGAGTTTCTGCAAGCGTGGTCTCCTGGCCGGCTGAGCCGGAGTCGCTGGGCTGCTGGCTGCAGGTCCAGGTTGTCAGACCTCACCGGCACCTACCCAGTGAGACTCTTGTGGGACGAGGCCCAGGAACAAGCTTCCTGGGGGACTGGTCTATGCATTAAGCTGGAGAACCTTGCAGTAGTGGCAAGTCCAATGGGTTGGAAGTAGGTACACGGGCATTTCATCCCACACCGGGTCACCCTGGTGAAGTTGTTTATCTCTTGCAATTGCATTTTCCTGAGTGGAGTTGAGAATTCCCTACAGATCTCTAATTATTTCAGGCTTGTGGACAACTGTCTGATTTTGACTAAAATTGAAGGTCATTTTCACCTGACAGTGGTTACCTAAGGGTTGGTGTGTCTGTGTTCCAATTTTGGAATCTGAAAATATGCCCATTCACGGGTCTTATTTTTAAAATACTGCCCTGCTCTATGTTTTGACTTTAAGATTTCAGCTTTGAATTTCTGGTCCTAGTTCAGATCCTAAGGTTTGAAGAAAGTAAAAAAAAAAAAACATAGAGCAAGGAAAAACAAACAGACAGACAGACAAACAAAAAGCACCCAAACCAATAAAGGGAAACCATTTCATTGTCTTTGAAACCGTGCCTTGGGGAAAAGTCTAGAATAAATTAAAAAATGCAAAACAAAATTTCTATTAAAAGCGGCAGGGCAATGGATGACCACGTTCACCCTTTTTTGCAAATGTTCCCTTTTCAATGCTACCTGTTAGCAGCTAGGGGTTGGTTTGAAAAAGCAACAACTTGTTCTTTGTTTTGAACGTTCTAGTGAAACCATGCGCAACTTCCTCTTTGTGGGTCTTAACCTTAGGCCCTTCGTCCAGGGAAGGACTTTGCTAAAAGGCACATTCAAGGGGTGTGTGTGAGGGGCCGTGGGCCTGGGCTGGAATTCTGGCTCAGCTGGGTGAACTTGGGGGACCCCTGCACTGGCCTGGCTCTTCTCACACCGGGGAGGGAGTGTGGCCCGATCGGAGCCTCTTCGAGTCCTGAAATCCAGTGGGAGCCGACGGCCAGCAAGAAAGACTCCCGGAGGGGAGGGGTGCGCCTGGTCCCCTTGTCGTGGTGGTGGATGTTTTGTGACCGGGGCGCTTCTGTTTCTTTCTTCAGGCCTGGGCAGTTTTTAAAGGCAAGTTTAAAGAAGGAGACAAAGCTGAACCGGCCACTTGGAAGACGAGGTTACGCTGTGCTTTGAATAAGAGCCCGGATTTTGAGGAAGTGACCGACCGGTCCCAGCTGGACATTTCCGAGCCATACAAGGTTTACCGCATCGTCCCCGAGGAGGAGCAGAAATGTAACTATCCCTCATGGGCACACAGCCTCCCGGGAGCCACCCCGGCACGGAGCCCTCGGGTCCGGGGTAGACGCAGGGTCTGGGGCACGTGGTCCTAGCCGAACAAATAGTTCCCTCCGTTGCGTGAGCAGATGGGAGGTGGCTCCCTGCTGACCTCACACACCAGCTGCTGTCCAAGTGGCAGCTTCCGGCGGGGGAGCCGGGCGGGATCGGAGGAAAGGGCGGGGGAGCCGGGCGCAGCCCAGTAAGTAGCGACTGCCACTTACTGTCAGACCGCGACAGGCGCCGAACCTCCCCCGGGCTCAGAGTTCCGCCAGACGGGAATGAGGACCCGCCAACAGTTTCTGATGAGGAATCCCTTCCTGTTCCGGCAGCTCACAGGAGCGGCTGGGGGGAAGTACAGTGGGCGAGGACGGGATGGACCCCAAGGGCCGGGAGTAAAGTTTTCCAGGGAAGTTGGAGACGGTGTCCCCAGGGGCTCTGTGGCTGGAGATGGGGTACGCCTCCATGGGGCGGTAGATCCTGGTCGTTGTTTGGGAACTCTGGGATGGGATCGTTTCTGGGGTCTCTTCCAGCTCTTAAATCCCAAGAAAGCATTTGTGCTGAGGGTAAAGCTGGGGATAGCAACACCCGCCACGCACCCCACTGCCTGGCCTCACGCTCCGGCCAGACATCGCTAATCAATCAGAACGTACCGAGCTCAGATCTGGCTACAGAATCCCTTCCAAGCTAGTGTGCTGAGCAGTGGCGGTGACCCAGGGTGACCCAGGACAGAAAGTCTAATCACCATCACCGTGTAAAACATTCTTTTAACACGTTGATTTACTTCGCCATTCGGTAGAGCGGTTAGAATACCGACCCACGGCGGTTTTCCCCGTAGAAGCTTATGCGTAGTCCAGTGATGCCCGAGAGAAACAGAACCCTCGAAAGACTGCGTAGGGCCGCGCCACCGTTGCGACTTCGCAGTCTTTACCCTGTTCAGGCATTGACAACGTCGATGTGTGATCAAAGGAGAAGTTAAAATTGTGATTCAAACAATGTAGAGTGAACCTGTGTTAGAGAATTATTTAAGTCAGTAACGAGGGGACCAAATGATGACAAGGACCATTGGAGAGAGAGTAAGAGACTCTGGCATATATGGTCAGGAAAGAGCAGAAAGTCATGCCAAACTGGGACAATGCAACCATCGTGTGGGGCGTTTGCAGCTGAATCGTCTGCAAATTGGCACCTGACTCTGCTGAGCCCAAACCCTAATCAGTAATAAATTGTAAGGCCAGCAAACCGGCCTTCCCGCAGGGCATCAGATGGTTTTTAGGGGAGACCTCGGCATGAAACTCTGGGGTGGCTCTGCAAGGCCCAGCCGTCCTCTTTCTGCCTCATTCCCCAGTTTTGGATAATCTTTAATCACCAGAGAGCAAGCTGTGATTGGGAGGAATAGGGAAGTTTCTGTTGTGCCCTCCGCCGCTTCCCCCAGCACCAATCGAGCTCGAAGTGGCAGGTGACCCTGACCTGTTTGTTGCCCGGGTTGCGGCCGGCCTCACCTGCAAGGGTGGATGTTAAAAAAGGAGCGGGCGGTTCTCGGGGCGAAGCAACGCCGCATTTGCATAATGTCTAAACAGGCCCCCTTTCCTCTGTACTTCCGTGGTTCACAAGCCACATGGGGGGCCCACCTGCCCCCCCCCACTTCCCCATTAGCAGCTTCTCAGTGAATCCTTGAAGCTCTCGAAATGGAATCGAAATGCAGGGAGGACGAAAGGATGGGCGGATTCTGAGGGTGGTTGGCACTAGTGAGTTTTGTCGGCTGTGATGCGTCTCTCACGACACACTTAATGTGCTGGGTCGTTGACCGGCAAGAGGCGTGAGACGGGGAGGAGGAGGGTCTGGGCCCGAATGCGCATGGTGGGGGTGCTGTGCTCCCTTGGGTGCCCCTGGTCAAGGCTGGTGCCAACCAGGCATCCACGCGTCTGCGCTGTGCTGGGCCTGTGCTCGCTTGTGCACAGAGACGCCTGTGTGCATATTTGGAAAGGCCGAAAAGAGATTTCCTGCTGACTGTCTTTGAAAAAAAAAAAGACCCCAACCTGCCAGCACTTTGCCAGGAAACCTTAGAGTGTCTTCAGATGTCCCAGTTCATACATTTGACCTTTGTAGGTGACTAAATGCCTGTCATACAGTCTATCTGATACAGATTCCTTTTGGATCTCGGCAGATGGAAGGGAAGAGACCGAAGTGTGCTGTCTTTTTTTTTTTTTTGAGACAGAGTCTCACTCTGTTGCCCGGGCTAGAGTGCCGTGGCGTCAGCCTAGCTCACAGCAACCTCCAACTCCTGGGCTCAAGCGATCCTCCTGCCTCAGCCTCCCGAGTAGCTGGGACTACAGG
>CAUYPO010043234.1:0-15656 GCA_963574435.1 Cheirogaleus major
ATTAATTGCTTTCTATTTATAGTAGAGACGGGGTCTCGCTCTTGCTCAGGCTGGTTTCGAACTCCTGAGCTCGAGCAATCCGCCCGCCTCGGCCTCCCAGAGAGCTAGGATTACAGGCGTGAGCCACCGCGCCCGGCCAACATTTTTAATTTTTATTTATTTATTTGTATTTATTTTTCCAGATGTATGAGATATAATTAAATTATACAAATATACAAATAAAAATTGTGTATAGTTATGGTATATAACATGATGCTTTGATATACTTATACATTGTGAAATTATTACTACAGTTAAGCTAGTTAACATAACCATTACCTCACATCGTGATGTGTGTGACAAGAACATTTGAGATCTACTCTCTTAGCAAATTTTAAGTATACAATATAGTATTATTAACTATAATCATCATGTTATACACATTGGATCTTCAGAACTTGTTCATCATGCATAAGTGAAACTTTCTTTCTTTTAATTGGAGTATGTAATTCATTTACATTTAATATAAATACCAGTATATTTTGGTTTAAACCTATTATCTTGGTTTAAATCTAAATCTGTTATCTTGGTGTTTGTTCTGTTGTTAATGTTGTTGTCTTTCTTTTTGCCTCTCTCGTACTCTTTTGAGTTATCGAAGGATGTTTATCATTATGTTATCCCTTCTATTAACTTGTTTGATTTCAGTGGTTACCCTACAGTTTGCAAAATGCATCTTTGAGTTATTAGAATTTACCTTACATTGGCTTTTACCACTTCCTGGTCAATGTAAAGGCCTTAGAATTTGTGTTATGTATTGTATACTCCCATATTTTGTGCTGTTGCTATCACATGTTTTAATTCCACATATAATTTAATCCCCTACTAATACTGCTTTAAACAGTCAATATTTATTTATATTTACCAACATATTTGCTCTTTCAAATCTCTTTATTCATTCCTTTTGTTTACTATGCCTCCTTCCAGGATCATTTTTCTTCTGCCTTTAATATTTTCACTGCAGGTCTAATGGTAAAAAAAATTCTCTCTTTTTATTTCCCTAAGGTACAGAATTCTAGATTGGTAATAATTTCCTTTTTACAAAAAAACTTGCTACAATTTTGATAGGGATTGCATTTAATCCATCAATCAATTTGGAAAGAATTTATATCTTTACTATGTTAATAGTCTTCTAATCCATGAAAATGGTATGTCCATTTGTTTAGATCTTTGGTTTATTTCATCAGCATTTTATAGTTTTCAGTATAAAAATATCAAACATGTTTTGTTACATCTATACCTAAGTATTTAAATTTTTGAGTGATTGTAAATGGTATTATAGTTTTTAGTTTGGATTCCCATGTGGTGTTTGGCTGAAATAGAGTGGATAATGTCTAAGCAGTTACAGTCTTGTTTAGCTGCCCCTTTCCTGGTATTCTGTCTAGAGGGAACATGTTTTTCCTTTTCCTTTTTTTCTTTCTTTTTTTTTCCTGTCTGCTCTCATTGTTTTTTCTGGGTTGCCAGTCTCTCCAGTATCAAATTGGGTAATTCTTATGTTCTGCCTTTACATTCACTGATTATTCCTTCTGTTCTCTCCGTTCTACTTTTGAGCTATACAAGAAATCCAGGGAACCTACCATTATATTGTTCCTCGGGTCCTGAGGTCCTTAGCCAGTCTGCCACCTTCTCTCCACTTTTCAGAGTCTTCTTATATTATTTTGTACATAATGTCTAGAGCTTTTAGTTGTACTTAGGTGGAGGAATGGGGAAAACTACCTCTATTCTATCTTCCCAGAAGTAGAAGTCTCTCGATGTAAGCATTAATGAAATTTAACATGACTACACCTAAGTAGCTATAATGGTTTTGGTATATTAAATAAAATATAAAACATACTTTCAAAGGTACATATGCATCAAATAAAAGGATGTTGAAGAAAAACATTACCTTCAGGAGGAGAAACTGTACTCAAGGATATTAAAGAGAAACTTTATAATTTGTGTAAAATATATTGCCAGATCCAAGGGGCAAAGGCTTTGGTTTTGAGTTTCTTAATCCTCTTGGTAGGTGATGGGAGGATTTGGCCATATCTTATCTCAGGGAAAGAAAATAAATCTATATTTTATTTGAGAAAAAGTAGCCATAACATTCTACCTTTCTACTGAAATCCTCTAGAAAATATTTCACCATTGTTTGTACCTACTTAGCAAATACACTCCCAATGGTTCCTGCCTTTTCTGGGATTCTATTCTAAAGGGAGCTTCTGTTCCAGGTCGCCTGAACTGGTGGTCCACTGTGTGCACGAGCTGTAAACGGCTTCTTCCTTTGGCCACGACAGGGGACGGGAACTGCCTTTTACATGCCGCCTCACTGGGTAAGCTCCACAGCACAGAGGGTGGCAGGGCTCCAGGCCTGCTCAATGCATTATTAAAGGGCAGACATATGCAAAGTAGGGCCACCTATGTCACTGTTATCTGGAAGCGTCCCTAAGACATGGAGCCCAACAGTCCTGACCTATTTTGTCAAGTAGCTCACACTTGGTGGAAAGACAGAACACACACAGGAAGAGACCTGTCATGATAGGTGGAGGCCTTGAACTTGAGCTTCAGGGTTGGGAATTAGAAATCGTGGCCTGGAGCAATCAAAGAGGACTTTCTGGAGAAGGTGGGATCTTTACTGAGATTTGAAGAACTTAAAAGAATAGAAGACATTCTCAGTGGGGAGACCACATGGATAAAGCATAGAGGCAGGAATGCACAGGGCGTTTGGAGGCAGAGCTGAGCTAGGGGAGGCTCAAACAGGAAGTTTGGAGAGCAGTGCATGAGCTTGGGAAAATGCCGAGCCACCGTGATGACAGCTGTCAATGGTCGGCTTGGGCTGAAAAGGAACAACTGATTATGAGCTCTGAGCAGGAGATTCCCAGAGGAGCACTTTACAGCCGTGACTGACAGACAGACGTAGGTACTGCTTGGGTGAGCCACGGGGGAATCAGCACAGTTACAATACACAGCAGAGAGTTAGCAGCCTCTTCCAATGGAGATGTGAGCTTCCTGCTTGCAAAAAGCTGCACCAGCAGGCGTGGAGGGCAATATTTGGACGACTGAAGGTCATAGTAGATTTTCTGCAAGCTCAGTTGTCCCCTTCTAGGCCCAACCTCACCGGTCCAAGGCTGAATCCATTTTGACAGGTGTGTTTGAGTTTGTGCCAGGGTTCCCGACATCAGGGCCAGTTGTTCCTCGTCAGCCCTGGAGGATAGAGTCTTTCCAGGAGACAGGACCCTCAGACAGGAATGTGGCCCTTGTCGGTAAAATATGCTTCCCCGGGCAAACGTCACCCAGAGCAAGGGCCAGCCCTCAGAACTTTCTTTGGACCAAGATGAGACTATAAAGGGCTTTCCCGGGTCTGGGAAGGGCCCAACAACGCCCAGAGGAGGCTGCAGACCGAGAGCAAGAGGAACATTCCACAGCCTTGACCCGCAGTGGGAGAGGCAGAGATGCCCTCCCACCTGCTTCCTCCCCCCGTCATGGCGAGCACGTCCTGCTCATTGGCATTATAAAAGTACTGCACAGTCATCATGGTAAGAACATGACAATCAGTAATTTCACCACCCAGCTATGGCCACTTTTAACAGTGTGATATGTTGTCTTCCGCTCTTCGGTCTGTTCTTCGAGTGAAATGATGATTTTCCTGGGTCCACAGTTTGAATCCAACATTTTCCCGTCAAAATTTAATTGTGAATTTTCCATGCTATTATGTTCCAAACACATGATTTTAGTAGTTAGCTTATATTTCATCATAATAGTTAATACTGTTTCCCTATTATTGAACATATTTTACCAAAAGAAGAAATCGCTCACGTGTCTGAAACAGCAGCTTCATTGCTAAGTCTCGAGTGTGGATGTGCCTTTGTCCTTGAGATACTGCAGCATGTAGAGTCACTGTCCCTGTCAGCGCCGCAGGTGGGCAAATCCGCACTGCGCTGTGGTGTCATCTGACAGCAAGTTTTTCCCCATGAGCACAGTGGGCCCCCAGGCCTGCCTGGAAAGGGAGCGAGGCTGACTTGGGCCGCGACTCCCCAGGGCTGCTCTGAGAGTTTCCAACAGCGCGGCAGTGAGCCCAGGGCTCTTCACCAGTTGTTCCTTTTATCCCAGTGCTTTGTTTTCATTCTGCGATCACGTAGCTAAACTCCACAGGAATAGGACTGCCCAAAGCGGCCATGTGACATTCACCAGCAGGGCTTGTTGGAAACCTGCTGACCAGGCCTGCCGTTGAGCTAGGGTTGGGGACACACACAGAAATGGCAACGACAATCCTGGAGCCAGGCTTGTAGGCAGACACACGTGGGACCAAGAGCCCCTCTCTGCAGGAGCCGAGACTGCCTGCGGAGTCCCAGGAGGCAGCTGACAGGCCTGAGGATGAGCAAGGAGCAGAGATGGCCACACGCCCCCATCCATCCTGTACAAAAAGGCAAAGTCTTGCTCGCTAGAAAGCCCGCGGCAGTCCTTGGTGATTGCATGTCCGAGGACGCACAGTCAGCGTGAGCCTTTACAAACATCAGTCAGCTCCCGCCTCTCCTCTTCTGAAATCTTTCCTGAGGCTCCCAGCAAGTGCACCCTGCAGTCCCTGCCTCGGCCCCTGATCCTGGCTCTAGCCACCATTCCCCCTTGACTTTTCTCAAGGACACCCCATGGGCGCCCCTCTGGGCCTGTCCCTGGCCTTTCCCTGTGCCTGGGACAACCACTCGGCTCCCTCTGTCACCCATTGTGGCCTTTGCTCCAGCTGATGACATATCCACTTACATTGTAGCAGATACACCACCACTCCACATTTTCCGCCTGATTCATCTCTCCTGACATCATACACTACATGCTAACTTCATGGCTGCCTCACTTCCCACTTTGCCACAATGTGTGCTCCATGAGATTTTAGAAACTTAGTGTTTCTTGGTTGCTGCCATGCATATTCTCAGCACCTTGAAGAATGAATGAATGAATGAATGAATGAATTCCCTGTGGCCAGTACTGCCTGTCTCTTGGCGCTGCTCCCATGGGTTGGGTTTCTTGACCACGTCTGAGCCACCCAGTGCACATGCTCACAGACGGCTAGTTTGTCTCAACAGCCAGCACGAGTGAGACTGTCTCGCTGGGAAGCAGGTGTGTTCTCTTGGGCCAGATGTGTGCTGACGCTCTGCTTGTTAGGAAGCTGAGATGCCCCAAGGCTACAGACATCAGATGTGGCCTGGAGGAGCCAGGATGCTAAAGGCCCTATGTGAGAACACATCACAAACTTATCCCCCTAGGCAGTCTCCCACCCGGATGCAAGACCTAGACAGTGACCATTAGGGCCCTCAGGAAAAAGAATGGATGGGAATTATGAGCTAATGATGAAAATGGAGCAACCGATTAAGGAGGCACCTTTGTGCATGCAGGCACAGGAGGCCAGCCCAGTGGGTCAGGGTGGTTTGAGTCACCTCTAGCTTGACCCCTCCTCATGTTCTTTCTCTCCTCTGCTCCCCATGGCCTCCGTCTCTGCAGGAATGTGGGGTTTTCACGACCGGGACCTAGTGTTGCGGAAAGCTCTCTACACCATGATGCGGACGGGGGCCGAGAGGGAAGCCCTGAAGCGGAGGTGGAGGTGGCAGCAGACGCAGCAGAACAAGGAGGTTGGAACCCGCTGGCGTGGCTGGAGCCCAAGACCCACACCAGGCACAGCCTTGGGCCCTGGTGGAATCCAGAGCCTGGCCCCCATGCCCAAGCCTGTATTTCCACACTTTGGCCCATGGAAGAGGATCCCCATCACAATAGCACAGCCCCAGCAGACTGCAACCACATGTCCACTCACACCTCTTTGAGGCGTAATTATGAAAGCCATCCTCCTCCACTCCCCAAAGTGCCCCAGCTTAGACAATGAATTGCTTGGTCACCCACTGTCTGTACAACCCACGGCCCCAGCCTCCACATGTGAGCTCAGTCCAAAGAAAATCCCAGTCCTTGCTCATGGCGAGTCTTTTTCCCTCCTGGAAAAAGACTCTGCCTGCTTTCTGATTGAAACTGGCCCGTTATCCCTGTCAACTTTTTAATGGCCGGCCATGAGCTAGGTGCATGCCCAGGAATGTTGGTCCCCTACACCATGGGGATGACCTTTGTTGGTGGGTGGACTCCCAACAGCTCTGAAATTAGAGATTGGGGTTTCTGAAAAGATATTGTCCACAGCAAGCCGTGGGGAGGCAGTGGCCTCTGGCACGTGTGCCCAGCCTGGGCGCTGGTGGGGCTTGGACCGAGCCGGACGGTCGGCACAGCTGGCCCAGGCCTGCCTTGGTGGGAGGGTGAGGAGACAGGGCAGCACCGCTGGGCCCACCCCCACCTCCTCCCACTGCCCTTTGTGCCAGTCAGGGCTGGTGTACACGGAGGAGGAGTGGGAGCGAGAGTGGACGGAGCTGCTGAAGCTGGCCTCCAGTGAGCCGCGCACGCACTTCAGCAAGAACGGCGGCACGGGCGGGGGGTAAGTGCGGCCCCTGCTCTCCCCAGAAGTCACCTCGAGCCCCTGGCCCCTGGGGCCACTAGCAGCATGGCAGGTGGTGTGGGCAGAGCACGGAAGCTCCTTCCCTGAGCTGTGGAAGACAGAAAGACTCCAGCTTTCGAGCATTAGATTCCAGACAGGACACACGAGAGGGCTGTGGGCACTGGCTGGCCCCTGCCAGACACTGGGAGGAAGTGTCCGCAGCCCCCACGTGCATTTCGCAGGCAGAGGCGAGCTCACTGGGCTGCCCCGCGCCCATCATCCTTGACCTCGCCATGCAGAGTGGGCGGCGGCGGGCTGTGGCAGAGGCTCAGGGCACAGCCAGCTCTGGAGGTGGCATGTGATGGTGGTTGTCCCACACACCTCCATTGCACAAACCAGGCTCGGAAGGCTCAGGCTGCTAGTTAACTAAATAACTAGTTTGTGGCTTCAAACAGTCACATTGAAAGTAAAAGTTCATTAAGCTAGCCTGGCGCTTCCAGAGGGCTCCGTAGATGTTACACGTGTTCTGGCCAAAAGGCTTCGCAGCTGCGCACATTTGGGAGCAGGTTGCTTCCGCAGACACAGCTGTCGTGCTCTAGTATGGGACTAAGAGCGCGGCTCAGCGAGACGGCCACGGAGTCTTTGGCCACGGCGTATTCTTTGGCTCATGCTGTTTGAACCTGAAAACAAAAGTGTTGCTCCTAGGAATGGGCTCAGCCAAATGCGAGAAAGTGTGAGTGTTGACAGCAAGGAGACCCACAAAAAGGACCAGAGGACGGCATGCAGCTCCAGGTGGCCCTCGGGCTCACAGGTCCCACAGCTGCCATCTGGGTCCTCACCCACTGCAGTGGGGCCTGGTGGTCCCTCACTCAAGGCCCCCAGTTGCAGGACAGGCTCCAACAGGGCCCGTAGCAGCGCCTGGGACTATGTTAAAAGATGAGACCCTCAGAAACCACAAACCCAAGTACAAGACTCCTGCAGGGTTGTGCCATCACTTTGTTTTAATAATGTGGCAGGTCAGCCCTGACAGTCTGTCTTGTTTAGGATATTTGGGGACAAGCATGCTGAAGACTCCAGGGGCTCCTGGAAACCCTGCTTTCTTCTTTTTCAAGCTCCTGCAGACTGGGGAACCTGTGGCCTCAGGGCCACATGTGGCCTTCTGGATCCTTCAGTGCAGCCTTTGCACTGAATCCAAATTTTACAGAACGAATCCTTCTTTTTTTTTTTTGAGACAGAGTCTCACTCTGTTGCCCGGGCTAGAGTGCCGTGGCATCAGCCTAGCTCACAACAACCTCAAACTCCTGGGCTCAAGTGATCCTCCTGCCTCAGCCTCCTGAGTAGCTGGGACTACAGGCATGCACCACCATGCTTGGCTAATTTTTTCTATATATTTTTAGTTGGCCAATTAATTACTTTCTATTCTTAATAGAGATGCGGTCTCGCTCTTGCTCAGGCTGGTTTCAAACTCCTGACCTTGAGCAATCCCCCCGCCTCAGCCTCCCAGGGTGCTAGGATTACAGGCGTGAGCCACCGCGCCCGGCCCGAATCCTTCTAATAAAGGATTTATTTGTTCTGTGAAGTTTGGATTTGGGCGAGGGGCTGTACTTGGGGATCCAGAGGGCTGCATGTGGCCCTGAGGCCGCAGGTTCCCCACCCCTCGGCATCTTTTTCTCTGTTGTCTCTCCCGCTCCTGCCACAGGCAGAGGCCCAGTAGGTGCTGGCGGGTTGAATACAGTCCAGGTGTCTCTGCCCAGGTGGGAGGGACAGGAAAGACAGCAGCAGCAATGACAGTGATAACAGGTGACCGTCACCACATACACATCCCTTGAGTACCCCGTCCAGGAGGAGCTGTGCCCACAGTCTGGGGCTGGTCAGCCTGTGTGACTGACTTCTCATCGGCCCTTGCTGCCTGCTCCCTGGGCCCCAAGGGGGTTCAGACTTGAATGGGGGTGGAGGGGCGTGTGGTGTCCGCCCCATCTCCCCCTTACAGGCAGAGCAGGGCCACAGCAGAGAGGGCCTCCTCGGTGACACAGTTGGCAGCTCTCTTGTTCTCTCTGTCCCTTCTCTTCCCCTCCCCCCTTAAGCCCTGAGCGGCGCAGGGAGCTGTGGGCCTTGGGCCAGTGGCGGAGACCTGCCCCTGCGGCTTCCTCTGCCAGTCAGACGCCTCCCCTCCTCTGTGGACTCCCGAAGACCTTGCTGGGTCCCCACGCCCCCTTCGCCATCAGATTGGTTTCAGTTTTAGCAATAAAAATGCTTCTAAGTCAGGGGCAATCAGTCATGGGTGGAAGATGTTATTTTTTCCCAAGACATTTCCTGGTCGTTTGAGTGTCCTCCGCTGTAACACGGACCAGCGACCTGCGGTATACAGAGCTGGATTTCAGGGCTGCTCGTGCCCTCCTCCCTCGGAGGGGTGGGGGAGCCTGGGGAGAGGCCAGACAACAGCCAGTGTGGTCAGGGACTCTGAATCCCACCAGGGCACAGGAGCACCCCCCTATCACCTGCACAGACCAGGGCTAGGAAGCTCTGTCTGGCATGGTACTCCAGCTCTTGTGGATTTGAATGGTTCCAGGGGCTCAAATCCTTCCCCCGTGGCCTCCCATGCAGAGCTTGGGGTTGTCTGGCCCAGTGTCTGCAGCTGCACTGGGTGGTCCCACAGATCCCACAGCAGCAGGTAAATTCCAGGAGGCAAGCGCTCCTGGAACCAAGGCTGTCTGGCTGTGTCATGCCACTGCAGTCAATGTGTGGGGAGCTCCCCCGAGACACAGCCTTTTTGTCATCTCACATGACCATCCCACCCTTATCCTCCCCTCTGGGTAACTCTCCAGGTGTTTCTCTCCCCCGCCCCCCCGGCCAGGAGAAGTCCCCCTGCTGCAGGTCCCACCTTCTCCACAGCACTCAGGGCCTCCTGCCCCCCACGGGAGGCGCTGGGGCTCGGTTCTGGTGACCATGCTCTGCACTTGTGCCTGGCACCTGTTCCATCTCTGATGACAGGAGGGCAGACAGTTCCCACCCAGGGAACACACGTAGGGGCATCTCAGGGGCTGCTTGGAGCAGGTGGCCATTCACACTGTTGCCTGGGCATCATCAGACTTGTCCCCTGACACAGCCATCTCCTCTTTTTCAGCCCATTTCCCATTAGACACTCTGACTTTTTATTCTTTATGTTTCTGTATTTTTTTTTCTTTTTACAATGAGCATGAATTCCTTTTGTTATTAAAAAATGCCAAAGAAAATGCTTACTTGCAAAACATTCAATGGTAGGGTCTGAGTGATCAACCATAATCTGACTAAAGGATCTAGGTTCCTTTATGAGTCTCTGTGATGACCCAGACATTGCCCCATCCTTGAGTGAAAGTGTGGTCCCTGGGCCTGGAAGTCGCAGTTCTGGTGACCACATCACAGAAGAGAAGGAGGAAGCTGGGAGTCCAGAGAGGGGAAAGCAGACAGCCAAGTGTGGGATAGGTGCATCCCCAGTTGAGAAAAGAAGGGAAGCTACTCGTCCTGGAGAGATGGGGATGGAAAGTGTGGTGGTGTTGGGGCGCTAGGTGGAGGTGGGTGAGTCCCTGGGGCACAGTGGGACAAGGCAGGGGGACAGTGGCACCATGGTCAGGCCCTGCGCTGGGCACTCCGTACCCTGCAAGCCTGGAGTACCCCTTTCACAGACTGGAAAACTGAGACCCAAGGGGACTAAGTGACTGTCCCAAGACCACTAAATGACAAATTCAGGAGCCAAGAAGTCAAAATTTGTTCTAATTATCGTTTCTTGGCCAGGCTCAGTGGCTCATGCCTATAATCGTAGCACCCTGGGAGGCCGAGGTGGGAGGATTGCTTAAGGTCAGGAGTTCAAGACCAGCCTGAGCAAGAGCAAGACCCTGTCTCTACTAAAAATAGAAGAAAAAAAAATTAGCCGGGTGTGCTAGTGTGTGCCTGTAGTCCCAACTACTCAGGAGGCTGAGGCAGGAGGATCACTTGAGCCCAGGAGTTTGAGGTTGCTGTGAGCTAGGCTGACACCAAGCACTCTAGCCTGGGCAACAGAGTAAGACTCTGTCTCAAAAAAAAAAATTATTGTTTCCTTTTTTGACTGAGCTCTACAACCCTCAAATACAACAGAGTCTGTAGAACCTGAGGCAATGAGTTAGCCTGAAACAAAGCCACCACTCTGGGCTGGGGTGACAAGAGTGAGGAGGAATTTGCTCTGAAGATCCTACTTGCAAATTATCTGTGGCCAAAACAACTGGAAACCAGATGCTCAGTGCTGGTGCTGCTCCCAAGACCTGAGACACCACGTGCAAAACGTGCCTCCAACAAGGGCTACTGCGGGGGAATGTACGGTCCTCTCCAGCCAAGAGTGAACTTGGCTTGCCCGTCACCAGAGCTGCCATCCTGGGGCTCAAGCCCAGGTGAGGGGCTTTGGGAAGAGGGGTGCCCCCTAGAAGAAAGAAGGATAATTCCACCCTGAGCTTTGCAGTTCAGTGCAGAAACCAGTGCTGCAGCGAGGCTGTCCATTGCCAGCAAGCACACATGGTCCCTGGCCCCCACGCCATGGACACTCTGGGAAAAGAGGGTGGTGCATAGTAAGAGGAGCCCAGTTACTTGCTCTGAAACTGAGAACATCTCCAAAAGCGATTAGTGAAGGCATCAGGGTACTTGTTCTAGTTTCAGGCCAACCGAGATATGAGAACAAGGAAAAGGACCCTGCCTTGTAGACACTGACCTGAGACCCGGACTTAAATGTCTGAGTCTTGGTTCCAGCTTGGGCACGTGATCTTGAGCACGTCTCACAAGCTCTCTGAGCCTGTTTTGTTCATCAGTGACATGCACTTGGTAGTACTCTCCATGCCAAGCTGTCAGCTTTTGATGGGTATGTAACAAACCACCCAAAACTGAGTGGCTTAAAGCAGCAGCCATTAGATTTTCTCACGTCCCATGGATCAGCAGTCTGGCCTGGAAGTGTCTGGAGCCCCTCGTGAGACGTAGCCAGGTGACAGTTCATCTGGATGGAGCTCGATGGTCCCAGAGAGCTTCACTCACAGGTCTGGGGCTGGGAACTGGCTCTCAGCTGGGCCTCTCTCTGCATGGGCTTTTCTCCTGGTGGGCTTTTGTCCTTGCAGAGACCCAGGCTCTACGATACAGTCCCAGGGCAGCCCCCAACGTGCAGATGCATCTGGAACCTCTGCTTGCATCTCGAGTGCTGATGTCCCTCCGGGCAGGGCAAGTCACGTGGCCTAGCCAGCCTCAGGGTGGGAAGAAAGACTGTCTCTTGATGGAAGGAGGGGTGTCGCCACGTTGCAAAGAGGCAGGCGCTCGGTGGTCTGCGGGCCTGAGTGCAGTCTGCCGCGTGCTCTGAAGCTCTGGGTGTGGGGTGGTAAAATCACAGATTTGAAAGTGCTTGGAAAGGACTTTCTTACACCTGTGGAAGACTGTGTCGTGCTCAGCCGTGGGTGGGTGTGGTGTGCCTGCTGCCTGTGTGGTGTGTTGTGAAGGCCCGTCACAGGCGAGTGCAGAACAGGTGTAAGAATCAACGGCTTGAGCTGTGTGGTGAAGATGACCATTTGAGTTCTTTTCGCTCTACCTTTACCTTTTAAAAGAACCACTTGTTTCCTGTTTGCTGAGACAAGTGAAGTGGCAGCTGGGAGGCCAGTGGGACAAGGGGAGAGAAGAGCAGAGCCTTGGGGACAGGCAAGGACCCCCAGGACCTCCCTCAGGGCATCTTCTGTCCCAGCTCCCTGCTGTTCTCACAGCTCCCTGCTCTGCTTTCTCATTGCAGTTGAGTCTCTGTCATTTCTCTGGCAATGTGTTGGCTGCATTTCTACTTTATTGGCCTTTTTCAGAAATAGCTGGAATCTTAAATGATTTCCTAACTCACAGTCTGAGAGTCATAAATTTCAGTCAGTCTTTTAAGGGAAAGCAAGTGGCATTTCATTCCTGGGCATTGCCCACGCCACAGTCTGGCGCTCCCAGGCCGTGGGTAGCCCCCGCATGGGAAAGGAGGCGTTCTGTGGATATTCCTTAAGGCTCTGTGACGTTCATCAGCAAACTGGGCAGAAAAAGCGTCTGTTCATGTAAGGTGTCTTCACTCTGCAGATGTGGGATCCAGATCAGATTTTTTTTCCAGAATATTATGGGGGTACAAACGCTTCAGTTTACATTGCCTTTGCACCACCAGGGTCACAGCTACAAGTGTGCTCATCGCCCAGACGTGCACACCACACCCATTAGGTGTGGATTCACCCATCCCCTCCACCCCCTCCCACCTGCCTGACGCCCTATGAATGTTACTTCCATATGTGCACATAAGTGTAGATCAATTAGTGCCAATTTGATGGTGAGTACAATATAGTGCTTGTTTTTCCATTCTTGTGATACTTTACTTCGAAGAATGGGCTCCAGCTCCATCCAGGATAATACTAGACATATTAGTTCACCATTTTTATGGCTGAGTAGTATTCCATGGTATACATATACCACATTTTATTGATCCACTCATGTACTGATGGGCACTTGGGTTGTTTCAACATTTTTGCAATTGTGAATTGTGCTGCTATAAACATTTGAGTGCAGATGTCTTTATTATAGAATGTCTTTTTTTCCTTGGGCAAATACCCAGTAGTAGGATTACTGGATCAAATGGTAGTTCTACTTATAGCTCCTTGAGGTATCTCCATATTACTTTCCATAGAGGTTGAACTACTTTGCAGTCCCACCAGCACTGTAGGAGTGTTCCTATCTATCTGCATCCACACCAACATTTCTTGTTTTGGGACTTTTTGATAAAAGCTATTCTCACTGCAGTTAAGTGATATCTCATTGTGGTTTTGATTTACATTTCCCTGATGATTAGAGATGTTGAGTGTTTTTTCATGTTTGTTGGCCATTAGTCTATCTTCTTTTGAAAAGTTTCTGTTCATGTCCTTTGCCCACTTTTTAATGGGTTTTTTTTTATTTTTTTCTTGCTGATTTCCTGAGTTCTATAAAGATTCTAGTTATCAGCCCTTCATCGGACATATTGCATGCAACTATTTTCTCCCATTCTGTAGGTTGTCTGTTCGCTCTAATGAAAGTTTCCTTGGCTGTGCAGAAGCTTTTTGATTTGATCAGGTCCCATTTATTTATTTTTTTTTGTTGCTGTGATTGCTTTTGGGGTCTTCTTCATAAATTCTTTGCCTAGGCTGATGTCTATAAGAGTTTATTAAAGACATTTCTCATTGAAAATAGGGCCAAAGTTGACACTTTATCTATGAATGGTTCTCAAGTAGGTTCTCAAACCTTCCCATTGAAGAATCTACCCTTTATCACTGTGCTTTTTAATAACTGATAGTTTCTTATTTGATCGTCCGTTAGTCCCCACCCCTATGCCCGCATTCATGTGCACACATAGCACATGCACACACACGCATGCACACACACGCATGCACATACACGCATGCACACAGAGCATAGTGCTAGAGCCAAGTAGATAATCAATAAATATTTGCCACATGAATGACCTGAACTTATTGATTCCAAACAGGAGGATGAGTCTTCTCCCTCAGGCCACAGTGGCCACTGCTGAGAAGCTCCTTCCAGAGCCCAAGAGGAATTTGGTCCCTTCAGGGTACCAGGGGGACCCACTCCTTCCATCCTGGCTTCCCAGGCCGTAGCTCTTGGCAGGGTCCCTGCCAGCCTATGCTGTGCCTTCGGAGAATCTGTCATAAAAGCTGCTGTCTGGGCAGACAGCGCGTGACTGAGCACAGAGGCCCACGGCAGTGCCCAGGCTGGCTTCATCCCTGCGAGCCTCCTGAGCCTGGCTTTGCGGTGCAGGGCCTAAAGGGGTCGAGTCACACCACCCAGAAAGGCTGCCTGTGAAGTCTGTGCCTGGGGAGACCCATGCAGCTGTGAAAAGGGGTGAGGAGCGCCCACACACACCCCACTGGGGATATCCCAGGGACACGCTGGGAATAGGAAAAAGCAAGGATCAGAATAGCGAGTCTAGCGTTCTGCCTCTCACCCAGAGGTGTGGGGTGTATGCGTTGTCTGAATATGTTTGCTTGTGCAAACATACATGTGACAGCACACACATGCACTTACAGTTTTAAATGAAAGGTACACCAAGAACTAATTACTATGCCCCATACGTGGGGTGACTGCAATTTATCATCCAAACTCATTCATTTGGGAGAGGTAAAGTGGACATTAACCACTCAGAATGTCCCAAGCAAAACAGGGTGTGATCATCTCACCTGGAGGAGGGAGACAGCCTGGGAGGCTGCACCCAAGCTCCCCCACTGTGTGGCTGGGTGACTGCCCTCTGGCAACACCTGCAGCCCCCAGACTGGCTTCCTTATCTATGACATGGGCTCTTGCTGAGGGTGGTCTCTAAGTGTTATGGCTGCAACTTAAGCCAGGGCACCCCCAAATCTGCACCTGCTGCTGTTCCCTTGAACCTGAGATCCCATCTGGAGCTCGCTTCACGGCCTCTGCTTCTTGGTCCTGTCAGGAGGGGTCCCCAGCATGGCCTCTGCTCAGGGCACTTCCCGCCCCCATTTTCCTCAGGGTGTTTTTGTTGGGTAGGTGGTGTGTCCCTGCCCCTGGAAATTCCCCCTCCTCAGGCACACACTGAAGGAGAGGAGGGGGTTGCCCAGGGTGCGTGGCACAGCGCAGGTTAAGAAGAGCTCGGGGCTTGCACATCTTTTGTGTGTGTGTGTGTGTGTGTGTGTTTGAAGTTCCTTTTATTTTTTTTTATTTTATTTTTTTTTTATTTCAGCATATTATGGGGGTACAAATATTACAGTTATGTATATTCCCCGCGCCCCCCTGCAGAGCCTCAAGCATAACCACACCCCATACGTTGCACATTTTACTCATTATGTTTGTATATGCCCATCCCCTCCTCCCTCCTCCCACCCGCCCAACACCCAACAAATGTTATTCCTACATGTCCACTTAGGTGTTGATATGTTAATACCAATTTGCTGGTGAGTACATGCGGTGCTTGTTTTTCCATTCTTGAGATGCTTCACTTAGTAGAATGGGTTCCAGCTGTATCCAGGAGTATACAAAAGGTGCTATATCACCATTGTTTCTTAAAGCCGAATAGTACTCCATGGTATACATATACCACATTTTGTTGATCCACTCATGTATTGTTGGGCACCTGGGTTGTTTCCACAACTTTGCAATTGTGAACTGTGCTGCTATAAAC